>CAUYQV010071064.1:0-13918 GCA_963574575.1 Galagoides demidoff | reverse complement strand
ACAATAGAAAAATTCAGCAATGTAGCTAACTTCAAAATAACTATACAAAATCAATTATATTCCTATGTAAAAAAGAATTACAAAATAATATTAGAAAAAGAAAGATAGCATTGTATCAGCAACCAAAATAGAAAGTACCTGTCAATATAGCTTTAACAAGAGCTGTGCAATTTTTTTGAATACATAATCATTTACTACTTGTTTATTACAGAATACACAATTTTTTTTCTTTTTGCTTTCCAAAATTTCAGGAGCAAACATTCATTTTTTAATTTTCATAACTGCATACATTAATGCATTTATGTGGTACAATGTGCTGATTTGATATACGACTTGGAATGCTTACACCAAACTGGTTAACATAGCCTTCACCTCACTTAATTATTGTGTTAAGACATTTATACCTCGGTAGGTGATCCTTCCCACCCCACCTATTCTTCTATTCGGTAGGTGATCCTTCCCACCCCACCTATTCTGAAAACCTTACCCTTGACTTGGGCGATTAGTAGTTTTGCTACAGTGTATCAAGGTGATGGGCTATTTTTATTTACCCTGCTACAATTTGTTGTGATTCCTGAATCTGAGGGTTTATGTCTTTCATCGCGTGTGGAAAGGCAGCACTGTTGTGCTGTAGAATGTAGCCTCCCCCAATTGTTCTGGTCTCTCTGTCTTCCTTGGCCGTCTCTCAGGGTTCCCATCTCTGTCTCCCTGCGCTGCATCCACAGTGGTTTCTGTCCAGTTCACTAATTCTTAAATGTGTCCAGTCCACTGCTTTATCTACCTGTGGAGACTTTAATTTCAGTTGCCATATACAGATATATATATATATATATATATGCACACACATTTCAAGCAAGGAAAAAATTGTATTAAAGTTATAATACTCAAGTCACATTTGATTTCTCCAATAACAAGAGATAAAAGATACAGTGTACCAGATACCCAAAAATTATTGTTATATATTATTATCATTTTAATACAGTTTTTCCTTTCTTAAAATGTATATACATTTTTTTCAGCACACATGAATATTTTTTATTTCTGTACATCTTTGTGTGGGTTTAATCTGCTTCATTTTAGTATGTACCTTTCTCACATTTGACAACTTAAAATTTTTAAGTCATTTCAACATGTTCCTTTTGTAGCCTCTTTCCTATAGTTTCATCATCTGCAATTCTTGAAGAGTCTAATTCTGTCCACTGTGCTTTCTCCTGACTCATGGTAGCTTGTTTCCTCGTGGATTTATAAATTTAGATTATGAGCTTATGATTGGTGGATGGCTTTGTTTATGGGGTTCCTATGTGTCCTCTTTGAGGGTATATGACTCTGAAGAAGTTGTACTTTTGCTTATACAGGATGACCCAGTGAACCAATCCAAGACTTTTTTGGTCTAAATTTACAGATATGGGATTTCATAGGCAACCCATGCTGTGTAAACAGAACCTCAATCTCTTGTGAGAGCAAGGCTGAGTTACACTTATGGAGCGGAGACGTATTATTTTATACTCTAGGAAAACAGACCAAAAAAATGCATTTCCTTTTTTTCTCCCTCTGCCAGTGCATGAGTTTGTTGTGTTTTTCTTCGTGTGATTTTTGTGTACATCTTAATTATCGGTTCAACCTTTGTAGAAGCCTAGTTTTACATATGGGCATCTCAATTACCAATTCTGGCCTGATGCTTGTGCCAGGCCCTGCCTCTCCTCCTTAGGGGAGCACATTGAAGTCCACACTGTGGTTACTCAGCTGGGGACAGTCCCAGGGTCAGCTGAGTGTCAAGCCAGCATGCAGCAAGTGCTTCATGCTTAGACCTTGGGGAACCCATCTGTGTCAAGTAAGCCTACAGTGCACACAGGATGGTCACATCCTGCAAGTGTAGGGATGTGTGTGGAGAGGACCTTCAGGGCAGCAAATCTCCTCATTGCCAGAAACAGAAGTCCTCATCTTCAGGGCAGGCAGTGTCTCTACAAGGGAAGCTGGAGTGCCCCCTGGCAGAGGGCTTGGCCGTGATACTTGAACACAGACCCACAGACCCACACCTGGAGAATTTAGGGTTCCAGTGGCTACAGGGAGGCCCAGGAATCTGTGTTTTCAGCAAGCCCCGGGTCACTGTGAAGCACTGGAGACTCCTAAGAATGAAGGCTGGTGCCAGGGCCAGGGAACCAGAGCAGGACTTTCATAGATTCCAGCCTATACTGTTAGTGCTGCCTTGATGTTTCCTGGGTTGAAGGCACTTATCTAGGACAAGAGCAAGGCCCCAACCTGGCATTTGTGCCTCTTCTCTAGGTCTCAGGAGTGACATTATCCATGGCCCTAGAGGACTCTTGAGTATAACTCCCTTGATCATCCTGGTTACCACATGTGGCTCATGACAGCCTCAGGGCCCTGGGAAAGTGGCCTCCAGCATTGAGTGGATATGGGGGAGGATGGCAGGACAGGGTGAGGGAGCTGGACCTGCTCCTCAGGCATGCCCTGAGTTCCCAGATCAGAACCTTCTCCTGGGCCCTCACCCAGCCTCTCACTTCTGCTCACTCCCTCTGGCCCCTCACTGCTGGTAGCCTCCTCCATCTCTTCACTGCCTGCTGACCTGTCTAGTCAGACTGTATGGCCTAGGAACAGGCTAACAAGTGTGTCCACCTTGGATAGAAGCCAGGCAGTCATGACCCTGCTCAGAACACCCCAGAGACACCCCCTCCTGCAGCCTCCATCTAGTAGCCTCCATAAGCTTACCTGGCTCCATCTCATCTTCCTGGCTCTGCCAACTTGGGCCTCCCTGTCCTCACTGCCATGCCTTTCTGCCCAGGCACCACTGCCCGTAGCTTCCTGGCGAAAAGATGTCCTTTCTCAGATTTTAAGAGACATAGTTCTTCTGATTAGAGAAGTGGAAAATACAAACGAGAATACCGAAGATAGAACAGTAACCTGCTGTCAAAGGCAGCAATTGTCAGGTTTTGGACATATGTTACCCCCCTGCCATGCTTCACTGCCGCGGAGTCCTACCCTGGGGGACCCCACACAGACCACTCGGCTTTATTCCTACTTTTTCCACTGGTTGCGTTGTCATCATTGCCACGTACCATTTGAAATGCTTTTATTAAAACCACTTTGTGTTATTTCCAGGTCAGTGCTTATACCAATGATTTGCAGTTTCAACTTGTTGCATTAGAATCTGTAGCTAATTTGGAAATACCACTGGAAAGCCTTTCCCAACAGGGTCAGCATTGTGTTGGAACTAGGTTCGGCATTTCACTACCTGAGTGCTGCTGGTTTTTAAACTCTTCTTCTGCAAAGAGGAAATAACGTCCCCAATTAGAGGATATTTATGAAAATAACAATAATGAAAACTCTTCATATCAGGTCCTGTGGCGTTTTTGAGACAGCATCTCTCTCTGTTGGGTAGAGTGTCATGTCATCACAGTTCACAGTAACCGCAAATCCTTGGATCAAGCATTCTTCTTGCCTCAGCCTCCCGAGTGGCTGGGACGATAGGTGCCCAACACAACACCCAGCTAATTTTTCTATTTTTAGTAAAGATGGGGATCTCACTCTCTCTCAGGCTGGTCTCAGACTCCTGAGCTCAGGCAATTCTCCCACCTCGGCCTTCCAGAGTGGTGGGATTACAGGCGTGAGCCACCACACCTGACTCTGTGGAGTGTTTTAAAGCATTTAAAGTGCTTACATTACTGTTGGTACATAAATAGGTGCTTCTAAATATAACTTTAAATTCAATAACCAATAGCCAGGCATTGTGGCAGGTGCCTATAGTCCCAGCTTCTTGGAAGGCTGGGGCAAGAGAATGGCTTAAGCCCAAGAGTTTGAGGTTGCTGTGAGCTGTGACTCCATAGCTGTGACTCTCTATCCAGGGTGACAAAGTGAGGGAGCCACAGGGAGACTCTGTCTCAAAAAAAAAAAAAATCAATAACCAAAAAGTAAAAAATAATGAATAATGTATAAAAGGAAGAAGCAAATGCAGAATTAATATGTCTCTCTGGAGTTTGTAGAACTGAAAAGTAAGTAAGTAAAGACACAGATCTGAATAACACTTTAAACAATGTTAACTAGCATTCACCGGATGCTCCCCTAAATGGGTGCAGGATGTACATGGCTTTCAAGTGTTGATAAGAACATTTACCAAAATAGACCATATGATAAACCATAAAGCCAATCTCAGTAAATTTAAAATGATTCCAGTGATATATGTCCTTTGACCACAATATAGTTAAATTAAAAATCAATAAGAAAAAGATCTCCAGCAAATCCTCAAATATTTGGGAAGTAACATGCTTCTATAAATAACACAGGCTCAAAGAAGAAATAAAAAGAAAAACTGGAAACTATTTTGAACTGGATGAAAATTAAAACACAAAATTAGTAGGATGCTGCTAACGTAGCAGTTGGAGGAATATACAGCACAAATATGTATGTATTAGAGAAGAGATCCTGAATTGATGAACTCAGCTTGTACCTTAAGAAACTAGGAAAACAGGGGTACAAGTGAATCTCTCTAAGAGTACAATGAGAATGTTTTAAAACAATAACTGAGAAAATGACATGAAGGCTGTGTTGATCAGTTTGATGGAAATATTTAGGATTGCATGTGAAAACCCCACACTGTACCCCAGAAGTGCATTAATGTACATAGTTACCATTCAATAAAAAAAAAAAAAAAAAAGAAACTAGGAAAACAATAGCAAACTAAACCCAAAATAAGTAAAAGCAAGAAAATAACAATGATTGGAGAAGAAGCATAAAAACAGTAGGAAAAAATTAATGACACCATAAGCTGATTTTTGAACAAGATCAATATAATTGGGAAGCCTCTACCTGGATGGATCCAAAGAAAAAGAAGACACAGATTATCAGTGTCAGGAAGGAGATATGTGACATTACAACAGGGACTAAGGTAATATTCTATACAAATTTTGCTATTAAGCTCAACAACTTAGATGAAATGAACAAATTCTTGAAAGACACAAACTATTCGAGAAACATGTAACCTGAATAGCTCTATAATTATTAAAATCCAAGTCATACTTTAAAATATCCCCACACCAAGTACTCAAATACTATATGGCTTCACTGCTGAATCCTACCATAACTTTAAGAAAAAATAAAATCGGTTTTAGAAAATAATATGTTCTAGGCTCGGTGCCTGTGGCTCAATTGGCTAAGGAGCCAGCCAGGTACACCTAAGGTGGTAGGTTCGAATCCCCAGCCCGGGCCCGCCAAACAACAATGATGGCTGCAACCAAAAAATGGCCGGGCGTTGTGGCGGGCACCTGTGGTCCCAGCTACTTGGGAGGTGGAGGCAGGAGACTCGATTGAGCCCAGGAGTTGGAGGTTGCTGTGAGCTGTGATGCCATGGCACTATACCCAGGGGGATAGCTTGAGGCTCTGTCTCAAAAAAAATAAATAAATAAATAAGAAAGTTTGGTGGGAAAACTTCCTAAAATGTTTTTTCAGCTGGGAATGGTGGCTGTACCTATAATCCAAGCTACTTAGTTGGCTGAGGCAAGAGGATTGCTTGAGCTCAGGAGTTTTTATTTTTGTTTTTTTTTTTTGAGATAGTCTTATTCCCTTACCCAGGGTAGAATGCCATGGTGTCATAGCTCAGAGCAACCTCAAACTCCTGGGCTCAAGCAATCCTCTTGGCTTAGCCTCCCGAGTAGCTAGGACCACAGGAACTACCATGCCTGGTTTAGTTTTCTATTTATAGTAGAGACGGGGTCTCGCTCTTGCTCAGACTGGTCTCAGACTCCTGAGCTCAAGCAATCCACCCACTTTGGCTTCCCAGAGTGTTAGGATCACAGGCAAGAGGCACTACACCCGGCCACTGCACCCAACCCAAGTCTAGAAGTTTAAGACTAGCCTGGACAACATAGACAGAACATCTCTATCCCCCGTCTCTTTTTCTTAAGATTTTTTAAAATTAATTAATTAATATGATGGAATAAAAAATTAGGTTACATTGCCCCCATCTCAAAAAAAAAGTTTGTTTTTCAAAATTCTTTGGATCTTAGAACTACAGGTAATGAAATGAAGACCTATTTTAATAAAATTTAATGAAGACATTTTATTTTTTGAGACAAGAGTCTCACTATGTTATCCTCAGTAGAGTGCCATGGCGTCATAGCTCACAGCAACCTCCAACTTTTGGGCTTAAGCGATTCTCTTGCTTCAGCTCCCAAGTAGCTGGCACTATAGGCGCCCGCTACAACACCCGGCTATTTTTTGGTTGTAGTTGTTTAGCTGGCCTGGGCCAGGTTCGAACCCATCACCCTTGGTGTATGTGCCTGGAGCTGTAACCAGTGTGCTATAGGTGCCAAGCCTAATGAAGACATTTTAAATAAAAGAATAAAATTATTCCAGTGATATGTTACACTAGACTTATACATAGTGAAAGTATTTTACTAAGGTTAAAAATTTTCTTAGCATTATATGATTTCATTTATAAAGAATATACAGAAAAGGCAAATCTATAAAAATAGAAACATACCAGTGGTGAGCTAGAGGCAGGAACAGGGATTAACTGTAAATGGTATTAGGGATCTTAGCGAGGTGATGAAAATACTCTAAAATTGGATTGTGGTGTTGGCTATATGACAGGGGTCCTCAAACTTTTTAAACAGGGGGGCCAGTTCACTGTCCCTCACACCGGTGAAGGGCTGGACTGTGGGCCCCCCGGGATGAGTCAGCTGCTAAGCAGGACAGGCAGCGGTGGCAAAAACACCTGGCAGGCCGGATAAATGTCCTAGGCAGGCCACATGTGGCCCGCAGGCTGTAGTTTGAGGACGCCTGCTATATAACATAACTTTATGATATGCAAAATTAGACCTTGATAAAGTTGATTTTAAAAGGTTCTTATGGAAATATAGCCATAAGATATAGTACTATATTTATTACAAACAATTTTATTGAAGTCATATTTGAAAATACTTTATAGTATACTACTTATTTTGCTAATTTCTTTTTTAAAATACCTTAGGCAAGCCAGCTCTTTTTATCACACTAGGAATTATACATCTTGGACCAGTTTCTCCAGCAAATCCACACCTGTAAATAAACGGAAAAGTGAAAACTCAACTTACAGAATTCTAAATATTTGTCATAGAAACAAGCTTTTTTTTTTTTTTTGAAACAACTTTTTAGTGTATTTGTTTAAAAGTAATGGTCACAGAAACATCTGGAAATACCTCTGAGGCATTCAAGGGACCAACCCCCCCCCCAAACAAAACTAAGAAGTTAATACCACCTATTAATAATTATATATTAAAAGAAAAAACCCAAATTACTTCAAATTAGTGACACTGAAATAAACCAGTTTACAGTCATCCCTTTGTACCTGGGGATTAGTTCCAAGACGCCCCTGCAGATTCCAAAATCTGTGCAGACTCAATTCCCGCAGTCAGCCCTCCATATCCACAGGTTACACAGCCATCCTATGAAACTGTATTCTCTTCCTGAATTTGATTACAGATACAAACCCCAAGATCCTGGGGGCCCACTGTATTTATTAAAAAAAAAAAACTGCATAAAACTGGGTCTGCACAGCCCAAACTCAAGGGTCAACTGTATTAGTTTAGGGTAACTTTCCCTTTTCCCCCAGATTTGCTTTTCTGTTCCATAAATTAATCTATTTATTATAGGCTTATGTTTTCTGAAAAGGCAGAGTTTCTGCTGGTCTCTCAATTCTCTCGTCTTCTGACACAGACGTCAGTGTCATGGCAGAAGTGGTGTTGTAGGGCGAGGCACCACCAGCTGCTGTTTCCATGCAGGAACCACAGTACCAGATCCTGCAGTTGTCTCTTCATCCTGGTTTTGCCGCAGAAGGAGCCAGTGTACTTGGTCTGCTGGGTGATTTCAATTTTCTTCATCATTTTCCAGAGGGAAACACCATAGCAGGTCCCGTATTTACTAACAATTTCAACCTTTTTGGTGCGTTGAGCCATGTCACTGCGAACCAAGCCAAAACCCAGAGAGCTTCCCCCACATTTTAACTGTAGCTAACTTTCAGACAAGACATTTCTACAATCCTGAATCTGTACTGTATTATGGGATTTCATTCATATAATTCAGATGGATCACTCATAATTCCATCATTCTAATATTATTAGCTTCCGTATTGCTGTTTGCTTCCAGCCTGTTTTTTTAACTATGCATACTGGACAGGTATGATGATGCTTCATACACAGTGAACTCAACCATGAGCTTCTGTCTGTATTAATAACCTTCACTGCTATCATTTTTCAAACTGCATAATATTTCATAACTTAAACAATATTTTCTTTTCTTGGATATTTAGCTCCTCCATTTTTTATATTAGGAAAACAAAACTTTTCTTTAAAACTTGCAAATGATCATCATGTTAGTTTAGTCTCAGTACCACCTCTTCTCGCCCTGTCTACTTTTTGGTACTTACTCTTTTCCTATTCCCAAGTAGCTCTCCCAATCTTCTACTACTCCCAGCTCCATGCTCACTTGCACCAGTGCTTCTCAAATTCCCTAGAATGCATCCCATTAGGTAGCTTCAACTCCTTTCATTTCACAAATTCACATCACCTCCCTGCTTTTATTGTGAATAATCATCTTCCTGAGCAGCACCTGTGGCTCAGTGAGTAGGGCCCCGAGGGTGGCAGGTTCAAACCCGGCCCCAGCCAAACTGCAACAAAAAAAATAGCCCGGCATTGTGGCAGGCACCTGTAGTCCCAGTTACGTGGGAGACTGAGACAAGAGAATTGCCTAAGCCAAGAGGTGGAGGTTGCTGTGGGCTGTGATGCCACAGCACTCTAACGAGGGCAACCAAGTGAGACTCTGTCTCTTAAAAAAAAAAAAATCTTCCTAATAGATTTTTGCTGCTTCTTCAATGTACAGCCAATCTAATTACCTTTGAATAGTAGTCTCAAGGTATTTATCATGCTACTAAAAAAATTTTAAACAAACAAGAAAATACAAGTAAATAGGGAAAGCCTTGTATAGAACAGTAATTGAATGTCGTAATGAAGGACTGTGTTTCATCCTGTTTTGGAGCCTGAAGTCTAATTTTTAAGGAGGTGCTTTTTAGTCACTTATACAATAAATGGCTATTAAATACTTACTATATGTTAGGAAGTACTTAAGAGTTCACAAAGATTTTTCAAATGTTTCCATTTCAGAAATACATGTATGGCGGGGTCCAGTGACTGATGCCAGTAATCCTAGCACTCTAGGAGACAGAGGTAGGAGCAGTGCCTGAGCTCAGGAGTTCCACAAGAGCCTGAGCAAGACAGAGACCCCATCTATACTAAAAATAAAAAAACTAGCCAGGGGTGGTGGCAGCGCCTGTGCTCCCAGCTACTCAGGAAACTGAGGCAAGAGAAATGCTGAAAACCAAAAATTTGAGGTTGCTGTGAAGTATGACCTCAGGGCACTCCAGCCTGGGAAAAAGAGTGATACTGTCTCAAAAAAAATGTATGTAAGTGTGTATACACACACACATATATATATACAGGATGTAATTGCCTGTCACTTTCCTCTCTCTCAAGCTCAGCAGAAGGATACTTAATGTGGAGTGCAAGGACCCTGCCAATCCACTGAAACTGTGCAAATATCTGAAGATCTGTTCATGTATGGTTTTCATCTGGCCCTGAAAGGGGATCTGCCATCCAAAAGGCTGAGGAACTTGGTTTCCTTTGAAACATGTTAAATGTAACCTAAGAGTTTTAAGCAGGCCAACAAAGAACTTCCAGAGTCTTATTTACAGTGTTTCATCTCTTTATGTGCCCAGTCTCCCTAGTTTGATTCCCTATACTTAAGGAGCAATAGTCTGTCACCTGGGTAGAGTGACACGGCATCATAGCTCTCAGCAACCTCAAACTCTTGGCTAAAGAGATCCTCATGCCTCAGCCAACCCAGTAACTAGGACTACAGGCGTGCACCAACGTCCGGCTGGGTGTTTTCTTCTATTTTTTTTTTTTGTAGAGACTGGGTCTCTCCCTTGCTCAGGCTTGTCTCTGAACTCCATGTGAGCTCAGGCAATCCACCAGCCTAGGCCTCCCACAGAGCTAGGATTACAGGACCGCACTTAAACATACAGTATTTGTATTTCCAGCACCAACAGAAGCTCCATTCACTACATGTTTTATGATGGAAACCATCATCAAGCATCCCAGTTCGGCTGATGCCTTTCTAATCAGCCGAGCTATGGACAGATCGTCGCTGTCATCCCCTGCATGGATGATGTCAAAGGATCTGGTTTAGGGTTTTGACCCGAGGTGGCGGCGAGGACAATTCTCTCGAAGCTTCCGGAGGCCTCTCTGGAGTCAGGCCCGAACGTCCCAACAGTAGCCCTCAGGATTCACACTGCCCAAGGTGGAAATAATAAGGGCCGTCATTTGCAGGGGAGCTGGGAGAAGAAAACGGGGCACCTGGACCTGCCTGTGAGCCTGCGCAGAGCACCCGGCCCCCACCCGGGACTCGGTCCGCCCGCAGCTGGCGTTACAGTCACTCACTTGGTAAAGGCCTCGCCCAGGTCGATCACGACCGCCGTCTTCTCCCCGCCACTCCCTAGGCCCTCGTAGAGCGGCATGGCGTCCAGGAAAGCCGAAAGGAGCGGCACCGACGCGGCGGCAGCTGGGCTCGGCGCTCAGGAATGGGACGGACTCGACGCTGGGGGGCGGGGCAGGGCGGGCTCCGCGCTCTGGGATGGGGCGGGCTCAGCGCTCGGGGTTGGGGCGGGCTCGACGCTCGGGGGCGGGGCAGGGCGGGCTCGGCGCTCGGGGGGCGGGGCAGTGCGGGCTTCGCTCTCGGGAGGCGAGGCGGGCTTGGCGCTCGCGGGGCGGGGCGGGCTCGGCGCTCGCGCAGTGGCGGCGGTGGCGGGGGCCTCGTGCGGTTTTGGCGTTCCAGCCAGGGCTGTCCCAGGCCGTGCCTTATTCTGCGCGGGCCTGGGTTCAGGCAGGTGCTCGCGTGCCGAGGACTAGGAAGGAGGAGGCCAGGACGCCCGCGGTGTGAGTGCGAAGCGCTGAGAGCCGCGGCAACTAGGCGCGCCGGGGGCCCCCAGCGGGGCGGAGCTGTCTTCGAGGTCCTTCGCCGCTGGCGTCGCGGTCCTTCCTTCACCGCCCCCTTCCGGGGCCGCAGTCCTTGCCGGGGCCGCAGTCATTCCCCAGGCCGGAGCTGAGTAGAGGTGGGCGGTGGGCGGTGGGCGGTGGATTTCTCTCGTGGCTTTTTCCTGGGGTTTGTGGCCGGCGTCCTACCTGTGGTTTAATCTTCGCCGGAAACACCTGAAACAGGCGTTTTCTTTGTTGGAACCGAATCGCAGAGAGATTAACTTTCCCAGTGCGCGACAGCAGGGCGGGGAACGCACCTCAAGGGTGCGCTAGAGACTAGTACGTACCGGCGACGCTTTATTAGTAGTCCTTCTACTCACAATTTTCATTTAAATCCAAAAAAGCAGCTGAAGTGGCATCTGTGATTCGCATCTATGGAGGATCAGTCAGAATTAGTTTAGTTACTTTCGTGAAAGGAACTTTGAGCCAAAGGTACTTGTTTACTCTAAAAGGCAGGAGCTGCCGGACTCCCTGTACTGGATGGAATACTATGGGAATACCCTGGTAAAAGCAAACTGTTTACATCTTTGTCATGTCGCAGCTTTCTGTGAGAATATTTTCTTTTTGCGAATATCAGCTCTAACTGTATGTACAGGGTGTAAAAGATTGTCAAAGGACAGAGTGTACAGTAAAGAGAGGTTCGAGCGTAGATTCGTGGAGAACATCGGCATTTACCTGGTGTACTGGATTGAATAGTGTCCCCGACCCCGAAATTCTTGCCCACCAGAAATCTTAGAATGTGACTTTTGATATAGGGTCTTTGCAGATGTAATCAAGTTGGGATGAGGTTGTACTGGATTTAAATGGGCCCAGCTCTACTACTTCCTAACCAGAGTTAGTGGGATCGCTGCTGTGTCCCTATGACTTTTGGAAGAGAAATGACCAGTTTTTCCCCGATGTGTCTTTGTTAGCTAAGTCTCCTGACGAAGGGTAGCTCTTTTCATCATAAGGGTTAACGCTGTACGATTTGAAATCTGGATAGTGTGATGTTAGTAAAGTTAATGTTAAGTCTAAAATAGTGAACAGTGATCCTCCTAAAGCAAATTGCTTAAGCTAAGAGGGTGAAGTTGGAAGGAAACTTCAGGAAGAGTTGGAGGGGATGAAACATTTTGCTTAATAGAGTCAGCGTGTTTGAATAGGACCCCTTATTCTCCTGCCGCTTCTCTGATCATCCTTTTTCTTAACTTGTAAACTGTCCTGCTGTACTTCACAAGGTTATTTGTGAAGATCACCCGAAATTGTGTTTCTGAAACTACTGAAAGTATAAAGTGTATTCTCCAGCTATATTTGTTTCCTAGGGTACATAACAAAGTACCACACCCTGAGTGGCTTCAAGCAACTGACATCTCTGACACTTCACTAGAGATGGGAAGTCAGCAAGGTCATGCTCCCTGAAGGCCCTGGAGGCGGATCCTCACTGTCTCTTGCTAGCCTCTGGTGGCTGCCAGCAGTCTTTGGTGTCCTTATCTTTAGTCACTCCATTCTCCGCCTCTGTCTCGCCTTCTGCCCTATATCTCTACATTTCACGTGATCTCTCTATGTCTTCACATTGTTTTCCTTCTGTGGGTGTCTCTGTGTCCAGATTTCTCTCTTGTAAGAACATAAGTATAGGATAAGTCCCACTTTACCCCAATGTGACCTCACCTTACCTTTATTACATCAGTAAAGACTCTTTTAATTCCAAATATGGGCACATTCTGAGGTTCCTGTGAAGAAGAATATTGGGAAGGACACTGTTGAACCCGGCCCATCCACCGAATGTTGGTATTCCACATGGATCTGCTCTTCTTTCTGTATACTCTGCTTTAACCGGTTCTTCGGTTCCCCTTCATATAGTGAGAGATGGTGTTTCTCGAGTTCTACTTGCTATCTGTTTGCTCTCTATGTAGTGCCATTTATTCCTAACAACAGCATTATGAGTTGAGATGATTATCTCCATTTTAGGACATGGGGGATAGTGAGAGCAAGAGAGGTTAATAATGTGCCTAAGGCCTCTCAGGTGGTAAGTGACACAACAGGAATTTGAACTCAGACAGTCTGGTAGTTTGACTCCAGAGCCCAAACTACATTGTGCAGTTATAAAGTAATAGTTATGCATTAATTCAAATAATTAAATTTTATCATAGAATTGCATAATCTTAGAATATGAACTGACCTAAGAGATTTTCAGGTCTAAGCTCTCTCCTATATGAGTTAGCTGTCCTGAAGAGAATTATCTCCCAAAAGGTGTTCAGTGATAAACAGAGAGCTCATGACTAGTTGGGATCTATAGGACCAATAATGTGCTCACTAATACAGTTAGCAGTCAAAACAAAAAGCCCCAAAATAATGCTGTAAGGATAAGAATCTTTTTTTTTTTTTTTTTGAGACAGAACCTCAAGCTATCCCCCTGGGTAGAGTGCCATGGCATCACAGCTCATAGCAACCTCCAGCTCCTGGGCTCAAGCGAGTCTCCTGCCTCAGCCTCCCAAATAGCTGGGACCACAGGCGCCTGCCACAACGCCCGGCCATTTTTTGGTTGCAGCCATCATTGTTGTTTGGCGGCCCGGGCGTGCCTTAGCCGATTGAGCCCCAGGCGCCAAGCCAGGATAAGAATCATTTTAAAGAAGTCTAGCAGGCTCGGCGCCTGTGGCTCAATCGGCTGGGGCGCCAGCCACGTACACCTAAGGTGGCAGGTTCGAATCCCCAGCCTGGACCCACCAAACAACAATGATGGCTGCAACCAAAAAAAAATGGCCGGGCGTTGTGGCGGGCGCCTGTGGTCCCAGCTACTTGGGAGGCGGAGGCAGGAGACTCGCTTGAGCCCAGGAGTTGGAGGTTGCTATGAGCTGTGATGCCAT
>CAUYQV010071062.1:0-61169 GCA_963574575.1 Galagoides demidoff | reverse complement strand
TAAGAATATGGGGAGGGGGAAAGGAGAGGGGAAAGGGAGATGAGTGGAGGGAGGAGGTTTCGAGGGATCACTTCTGAGGTTTATCTTACAAGGGTACAAGTGAATCTTTCTAAGAGTAGAATGTGAACGTTTTAAAATAATTAAGAAAATGACACGAGGGCTATGTTAACCAGTTTGATGGAAGTGTTTCGGATTGTGTGTGAAAACCCCACACTGTACCCTAGAAGTGCATTAATGTACATAGTTACCATTCAATAAAAAAAAAAATAGAAGAAGAAGATAAAAGAAGGAAGAATATTCCTATGAGAGAAATGTGTATAAAGGAAGAAAAATATTGGACAGAAATGCATATAAAGGAAGAAAAATATAGGGTGACTATCTGTGGCTGGAGAGCAGGCAGACAAAAGACTGTGGGAGGTTCTATGTACTAACTTTAGAGATTTGAATGCTTTCCTGTAAGGGGAGACTTTGACAAATGTTATTAGGAGGAGAACGTGGCCTGATTTACATTTTAGGGCCATCACTCTAGCTTGCCTGGTGAGTTGGAAGTAGAGTTGGAAGAAATGTAGATTGGGATTAGTCAGACAGATTAGGAAGCTACTGCAATAATCCATGCAAGGTATATCAAAGGCCTGAACTGAGACACTGCCAGAAAGGAAGTAGAGGGGAAGGGATAGATGGCAGGGAACAGACAGTGGGAGAATACTGCTTGTCAGAAAGGTTGAAGGAGATGTGAGCTAAACTCAATGAATGGATGGCTGCCATTAGCTCACCTCCTTCTGTGTGGGTCACTCACTATAAGAGCTCTGCACGGGGGTCAGGTGGCTCAGTGCCTGCTCAGGTGCTGCTGCTGTTTGCCTTTTTGAACTTGATCATTCATTTCTCTGGGTCAGACTCTGTTCAGTAAAATAAGACTGAGGAGCTAACTCCCAGCCCTGACATCCTGGGAACTCATTCCATGTTCTAATTAAGGTCCTCAGAAAATTTAAAATTATTGTACACTTGCCATGTTCTGCTTTACTTATGCATTTCTCTGATTCTCTATCACAGTCTAAAAATCTAAAAAATATAGTGCCATAAAATAATTTTTTGTTATTGCTCATGGTTATGTGGGTAGAATGGGCTCAGCCAAGGATTCTTACTGGGTTTTCTCAAGGTGGGGCTATAGTCATCTGAAGGCTCAACTGGGATGGACATCCAAAGTGGTACATACACATGGGTGGCAGTTGATGCTATTGGCTGGTCAATGTGCTATACATGGCCTTTTCATATGGTTCAGGTTTCTTACGACATTCTAGCTGGATCACCAAAGAGAGGGAATCCTTGATCCCAATATCAAGTTTTCCAAGAGACCCAGAAATGTGAAAGATTTCTTTTAACCTAGCTTTGGAAGCCCCAGAGTATCTCATCATCTGCATTTCATTGGTCAAGCAAATAATGAAGGCCAACACAGATTCATAGGAAGGAGAATTAGACTGCACTAGTTGAGAAAATGGAAAAGTCACATTACAGAAGAACATGTGGGAAAGGAAATATTGTTGCTACTGTTTTGGGAAAATACAATCTGCCATATAGGTATCTGAAAACATAACAAAATTTTCCCACGAGATCTTTGAGAATCGTGACTTTTGTTTATTTTGTCTTTATTCTCCTCTTCTCTTTGCCCTCTATCCCTTCCCCATACCTACTGTATGTCAAAACCAATGTCACACACATTGTAGCAGATCAAGGAGTTTTGTTAAGTTAGAGTTGAGAAGGTAGAAGGGTAACCTATACTTTCTTAAGTGAGTAGAACAAAGAACAAATAAACCTTCACAAGATTATTTTGGGGGTGTGGACACTTTTTTGCCTCAATGTGTGGATTCGCACACATTGTGTTTAGTCAGGGTTCTCCAGGGAAAAAGAACCAATAAGAGAGAGAGAGAGATAGATAGATCTGTACATAAATAAAATGTTGAATACAGTAGTGGAGATGTGAGGGCAACCAGAGGAGGGATTGAATAACTGCTCCAAAGACTGACAACACTTGCATCAGGAGAAGGTGTGTGTACCTCCCAGCTCATCCCTCAACAGAACCCTCTGTGTGTCTGACTTCCATCTTACTCCCTTACTCCCTACTCCCTTACTTCCATATTACTTCCAAAATATCCCAGACTCAGACTCCTTCCACTGCTCTCTGGAGACCTCTATGCATCACCTCTTAATTGTTGAATCCAGTGTCTGTCAACCTTGGGTGCATGTTAGCACCACCTGGGGGAGCCTTGAGACATAATCCACACTGAGCCCCCCTCTGCAGATCCTGAATCCCCCAAAGGTCTGTCTGGTGGAGGAAGCATGACCATAGCAGACAGACGCTATGTTTGTGCATCACGAGGACAGGAGCTAGAGAAATGCACAAACTACCCTAGAAAGCATGGCCTATATCAGCTGAGGGCCTTTGATTCATGAAGATTTGAAATAGGAACTACTGATGTGTTTACTCATAGCAGAACAGATTTTGTAGATAACTAAAATTAACACGTGATACTAGACAATATATGAAACTGGCCCATGATATTATTCATGGGCAAGTTGAGGGAAGTAGGCATGAAGAGTGACGGCTTAAAAAAATAAACAGACAAATCCAATGTTAGTAGCTGGATTGCAAGCCTCTAAATGGAAGGACTGCAGAAACATGGTGAGTGGGCTGGTAGCGCAGGGTGGAAGGGAATGTGCCTGTCCTGGGCCAAGCTAGGCTGATCTTGTCCCTTGAGTTGAACCAGCAGGACCCAGGGCAGGGATGACAATAATTTCCACTGAAGCACCTAACACCCACAGGTCCTGTTGTCATCTCTAATCCTCGTGATCACTGTGCAATGTGATTATTTTACTCTTTTTTATGGAAGAGAACATAGTGGGTTCAAATGATTAGGTAACTTCCCCAAGTTGGACACATGGTGAGGGGCAAAGGCTCTCAACTCCCTGTTCTCCTCAACAGGAAAACACACCATCTCTTGTCTGTTCTTCTGGTCTGCCCACACATATCTAGCACCAGGCCTATAGGCCTATCCAGCTTTTCTACGAGAACATTTCGATTAAAGGGGCCAGCAAGAAACCTGCTCTATAGAGTGTACCCTTAATTAGGCCAGCATCTATTATTGATTTGGGTTTTGATTTTTTGCTTTTTGGTTTGGGGTTTTTCTTGTTTCTTTATGTGTGTGTTTTTTGCATGTGTTTTGTTCTGGGTTTTGGTTTTATTAGCCCCACTCAGGAGTTCAGGAGAACATCTTTGCAAATATTCTGTAAAGTACATTGATGGCTGTTAATTAGTTTCCCAACACAAAAGAGAAAATGACTTGGCTTCTTTTGAGTTCTGATAAAGTATGGATGGTGGAAAAAAATATTCTAACAAAATACAGGTTGTGCACCCCTTCTCTAAAGTACTTGAGACTGGGCATATTTTGGATTTGCAATTTTTTTCTTATTTGGGAGTATTTGCATCATCCATTCAGCATCCCAAATTCAAATCCAAACACAGAAAATTTGAAGTGCTCCAATGAGCGTTTCCTTTGAGCATCATATCAGCCTTCAAAATATTTCAGATTTTGGAGCATCTTGGATTTTTAATTTGGGGATTTGGGATGCTCAACCTCTATTCAAATTGCCTTTTTAAATATTTACTTGGTGGTGTTAAAAGAAAAACTTCAGACATATTAAATTTAATTGAGCAAAGAACAGTTCAAGAACTGGGCACCCCACCCCCACCTTAACCAGCATAGGTTCAGAGAGAGTCTGGGTTGCCAATTGCCTGGAGGGACTTCGTGGACAGAAAATGGAAAGTGAATACAGAAAATAGAAACGAGGTGCAGAAAGAGCTGGACTGGTTATAGTTTGGCCACTTGCCTATCTGAACACAGTTTTGGCCACTTGTGATTGGCCAAAATTCCATGCTTGGTACCACATAGGAACAGTCTGTTCACATTCACACATCTGGTTAGGTTACAGTTCACTATGCACAGGGAAACGTTTAGGCCGCACTTAAAATATGTAAGGAGGCAGCTTTAAGCTGGCCTTAATTTAACAGCGTATTGTTTTTTGTCTCTTTCCTCACCCACCCCTGCTGTGACACACAGGGGATACGAGTCTCAAAAAGACCGTGCATGTTCGTTTTCCTCACTGATGCATCCCATGTGGCGAATTCTATGTGCTTAATAGATGCGTGGCATGAAAAACTAGATGTGAGAATTAACACAGTTGAACTTCTGCCCTGTTGTGATCTTGAGCAGGTCGTTAAATGTCTGTGGGCCTTAGTTTCCTAAGCTATAAAAGGCTTCAATGCTTCTTACCAAGGATCAAAGCAGATAACACGTGTGAGCGCTTGGAGCACAAGACGAGCACATGGGAGGGTGATGATTGTGGCTGAAGTTCCTGTCACCATTGCCAAGAAGGGGTCTTTCTTGCATAACCCTAGTACCACAATGAGTCCTTCTTTTCCCTTAACTAGTTATCAAAAGGAAAAAGTATTTCATGAAGTAAACATAATTCACCTAGTAAGTGTTTTATGTTCCCCACACTATTCTATTCAGAAGCCTGATTTGTATCTGTAGGCTCAATAAATGACTTTTGGGAACATCATCAAAGTGATATAAGAAGAACATTGTGAAAGGCTTTTAGAGAAATGAGAAATTAATAATGCAGCATCTCATTGTTATTACATATTGTTAAAAATGTTATTACAGTATTTTTATTGATTGATCAATATTTATTATTTTATCTGAGTAATGAAAAAAATATATAAAATCTCCCCTGGGTTCACTGAGGCTTTCTTTTAAATACTTTCATTTTTTTAAAGGACATCTATTTATTTGATCACACATTTTTCTACCATGATTTTCATGATCCTACCTCTACAGTTAAATAGAAATTATTACACTAAAATTTTTAAGAGAGGATATTGACATGTAACGAAACTCAGAGACTGAGGTCTAAAACCAGATTGCCAATCTACTAATTTACAGAGAAGAAATATAACAATTAACATCAATTTTTTTTTTAAATGGGGTTTTGCTCTGTCATCCAAGTTGGAGCTCAATAGTGTGATCATAGCTCACTGCAGCCTTAAACTCCTAGATTTAAGAGATCTTCTTGCCTCAGCCTCCCAAGTAGTAGGACTACAGAGTTATGCTACCACACCTGGCTAATCTTTTTATTTTTGCATAGAGATGGGGTCTTGATATATTGCCCTGCCTGGTCTCAAACTCCTGGCCTCAAGCAATCCTCCTACCTTGGCCTCCCAAAGTGTTGGGATTACCGATGTGAGCCGCTGCACCCAACTTTAACCTCACGTTATTATCAGCCTAACCAGAGCATTCTCTCCTGAGGGAGAGAGGAAAAATTCAATTGGCTTTATAGTCTTTGGGCCTTCAACTTTATTCTACTAATTGCAGCAAATAGTTAAATTTGGCAGCCCACTCCCCTCTATGTGAACACACAGGCACCTCCCTCAAAACACACACACACACACACACCCTTGGTATTCTGAGTGACTTATCTCTGAAATGGCTACTTGGTTTTGCTTGCTGTCACATGTCCTTTTCAAAAGTAATATCCCTTTTCAGAAATTCTCACTTCTGTCT
Source organism: Galagoides demidoff (assembly GCA_963574575.1). Lineage (NCBI taxonomy): Eukaryota > Metazoa > Chordata > Mammalia > Primates > Galagidae > Galagoides > Galagoides demidoff. The sequence goes on along the minus strand of CAUYQV010071062.1, from coordinate 55,554 downwards.
AGTGGATGGTGTTCTGAATTATGCCTTCCAGGCCTTTCAGCAGAAAGGGCTCTCAGTGAAAAAAAAAAGGCAATGTGTAGATCTAAGAATGTCTTTGTGCAGCTTTCATTTGTAAATGACGGCTTGACTGGATACAGCAGGCTGGGTCATGCCCTGGCCCCTTGAGAATACTTAGGATGTCAGCCCAGTGACTTCTGGAATTGACTGTGGAACAGAGAACTTATCTCTTTCTCCTGCCCAGGAAGTTTAACAATTTGTTATGCTTTCTTTATTAACTTTAACTAGGAGGAAAAGTAATCTTTAAAAGAAATTCTGGCTTTTTTCTTTTCTTAAGTGCTGGGAAACATTGTTTGTTTATTCTAAATTGATTAATCTAAATTCAATGAAATTTTAGTGAACTTTCCAACGAGGTAATTTTTGGAAACTTAACAAGTTAGTTCAAAAATTAATCAGGAAAAGTGAAGAAAAAAACTATAAATGGAGAATAATCAAGAAGGGAAGTCTCCTCCCCATTACGAACACATCCTAAAAGCTATAATAATTAAGGGGGTGGTGGCTTAAGAACAGACAAATACACTAATGGAACAGGCTAGAGAACTCACAAATAGTCCCACATGCCTGGAGGGATAAAGTCGTGTTTGACTTTAACCAGGTAGATCAATGTCTCATGCTCCCATCTTGATGCAAGAGAGTCTGGGGCCCTTCTGCATACATAGGAAAAAAAATTTTTAAGTTGCCTGGAAATAGTTTCATAATTGTTTGCTAAACTACAAAATGCAAGCTTCAGAAATGTACCTGGGGAATTGTTTCATATCTTTAAAAATAGTAATGGATGTTCTGACCCTTATATAATATTTAACATCTTTTACAAGTACAACACTATAAAAGTACAGCCTGGATTTAATGACTACAGCTCAAAGTCAAAATGGCTTTAGAATTTTCATATTCTAAAGAGAACCACACCCAAGTACCATCTACCCACCCTAGTCATCTCAGAATCTGCTCATATACAAGTTTGGATAAGAAAGATACTGGCGGGGAGGGGCTCAAGGCCTTGAGGGGTCAATAGTTATGTTCAGAGGTTTTTTCCTTCTCTCCCCAGGAGGACTCTAATAGGAAAACTTACTGAAATGCTGAGCGCCCACCAGAATTAGACATTTGTGTCTCCTGCACCTGCCATGAATTTGTTGAGCCTAAGAATCCACATGGTCACCAGGGGCTCTCCTTAGAACAAAGAGAAGTCTGGTGAGGAGTTGTTGAAGCATTTGTTATGCATCCTTAGAGTTTGAAAGCCTATGTGAACCACAGATACTCCTCTTCTAGAGATTTCTCAAAGCAGGAGGCTCAATGACCAAAAAGGCAGGAGGAAACTGGGGGCACCAGACCTGTAGCTGTAGTGAGCACCCACACTCCAGTTCTCCCATGTTTGGAGGATTCGGAAGACCTTCCCCAGCTCCTGTAGCTCCTCACAAGAGAGCCCTGTGGTCGGAGGAAGAATAGAAGCAGCGGGACTCCCAGAGATGCTAGGCCAACAGAGCAGCATCATATTGTCAGAGCTCGGATGTCCAGATAATTGGAGGACAAAGAAAGAAGCCTGCATGGAAGTTCATGGTGAAGTTGAACTTGGTTTCAAGAAACCCTCATATTGTATCTACAAAGAGACCAATGGCTATAGCAACAGAGGCGATAGGCAATTAGAACCAGAAAAAGTCCTGAGAAGCCACTGAAATACAGCAATTATTTCCTCACTTCCCACTGTCTTTCCCCAATAAACCAGAGGACCTAGATTATAAAGAAGAGTAGCAGGGTGACTTGTCTCAGGGCTGAACCACTGAGACACTAAATGGTGAGCTACTAAAGCCACCATGATGAGAGTTAGAACTCAATATTACAGTAAAATCACTTTTGAGATTGAAGTTTTAAAGTAGATTGGATGTTTAGATGTGTAGCAATCAAGAGTGACTAAAAAGTTATTGGATCTGTCTGAGATACCCTTTTATTATTATTATTATGAGGAAATTATGAGATACCCTTAAAGGACATGAGTGGGTGATTTGGAAGCTCATGGGTGACTGAGAAAATAAAAGAGTTTCATCTTTATGACCCCTGAAAAATGCCCCCAACAAGTTCCAATCACTGTTTTGAATTAAAGAATTAAAAAACTGTATCTTGGTCATGCTGTCAGCTCATTCTTTTTACATGGAGTTGTGTCAACATTATTATTTTTTTTTTTAGCTGACTTCAGGGAATTTTATTGATGTTACATGACAAGGTAGGGCTCCCTAGGCCCCTCCCGTTCTTCAGGGGGTCTGGTGTGGAAACTGTGTCAAGGGGAGATTCTTAGTGAGGTGGGGGACTGAGTAGGCAGGGGCACCCTAGCAGCTGAGGGCCTCTCTCTTCCTCTCATGCTCTGGCTGGGGCTGGTCTCTTTTTTTTTTTTTTTTTAAGTGTTGGAGTATCGTTTGCTTAAGGATACTCCCTGGATTAGAAATTCTATGCCATTTGCTTGGTCTTCTCTTTTTATAATTCCTCCTATGGCAAGTGGGAGTTCCACGTTCTATCTCCTATGCCCAACACTTTACATTCTTTTTGCTGTCCCTTTTTAAATTATGGTTTCTTTTTCTTGATTTTTTTTTTGTTTAGCTAATTTGATTTTCTGCAAGATCAATTCAGCCCTTTACCATTTCTCTAATGATCTGGTTTTGGTTATTAGATTTTGCATCAAGACTTTTGATTTTGTACATGAACTGAAATTTCTCAGGCATCTTCCCAACCAGAATTGTAAATGAGAGCTCTCTTTGAGGGATTAGGATTATTTTGTCTTGAATGCCGCTCATGCCACTTAAAAACTATGTGGCTTTATAATCATCGAGAAAGGGATAAAACAATACATGTGAATTCATTCATATAACATTTATTATATGTTCCATAATAGCAGAGAAACAGGGAGCTTACATGTAAAGACAAGAGAGATTGGGGGTGGGGAAGAGAAGACCATCTACAGATTCAGGGCAATGAAAGTAGGGATCACTGGGTTTGTGTACTAAAACATGAAGTTAAAAAAGAGTTAGATCCTGAAGGTTCTTATACAATTAAGTCAAGTACAAGACTTTACCCTATAGACATGTACTTCTTAAGTATACACCCAGAACAGTTTACTGTGTGGCTGGGCTCATGAAGTCTTAGGATATTCTAGCTTCACTTCCCTGGATTGTTAATATTAGTGGATATGAAGTCTTTTCAAAATGCTATTTTAAAATTAAAACAAATATACAGACTACAGCATAGAATGAAGTATCAAAAGAAAATGCTAAGATAAGCCTGACACCTATATAAATACCTCCAGTGGCCCACTCAGCCCACACGGGTTCCCATCAACTTTCATAAGCTATTTGGGATGTCAACCAGGAGACTCTATCAGCACCTCACAGCTGCTGAGTGTAGACAGACTTCACTTCCTGAGTAAAGGGCTTCTTCTTAATCCTTCCCAAATAAGCCATTAAAAGGGCTCTAATTAGGTGCTTTCACTGTAATAACATCCCAGCCCTTCAGAAGCTACTGCCCCAAACAGAAATAAACTAACGATAGTGTTCCCTACTAATCCTGATGTATTTTCAATTTATGCAATCCAGAGTGCAGTGGTCTGCACCGTCCCCTGCCTCCAATGATTAATGGCCTGGCCCTAGCTAGGGTCCAAAAAGAAAGAGCCAAGGGAAGCAGATGCAGTGGGTTTTATATTATCATGACTGCAACAAACTCATTCGGTGGTGTCAGCGCTGACTGCGGGATTCTGATTATGAAATATGATGCATGTTGAATTTAATGACTTTCTCTGCCCTTCTGTTGAGTTCACTGCTTTCCAATGTCATTTTCTGTTCTCATCTGAGTGGTAATAAAAGGAATATCATTGACTGTGGTAGCTCTGTAACCACTGTGTGTTTTACAATAAATTGCATTTCAAGACCTTTCTCCCCAGGAGAAAAGTGCACACTCAGAAGGATTATTCCAAGATGGGTTCTGGGACCCCAGTCTCTGAGACACTGGGGAATGAGGTGAAGCTGCCCTTTTTAGGGAATTATTCCCTAAGAACACTCATTTTTCAAGTAGTTATATATCAGAGGTCAGTTTGGACTAAGGGGAAATGATAAAACATAGTTTCTAAAGCAAAAATGACTATGGTCCAACCAAAATCAATGTAGGCTGGACAAGGTCCATCTAACCTCTTAGTGAGTTCAGGAAGGGGAAACCAGAGGAAAACAAACTCAAAACTGGGAAGGCAATCTCACAAGTCCTGTTCTTTCTTCTTTTATTATCCCACAGGAATGTCATTGCTATTTGGGAACGGGAAGGAGGAGAGAAATTCTTCATGAGTGACAACAGTGTAGAAGACCTATGCTGGACACCATGTGCATGACATCTTCTCCCCTCATAAATTAGTCTTCTTACCCTCAGTTTCTAAATAAGGTACCTGAGGCTCGGCAGAATCCCAGAGCCAGTGAAGGCAAGGGCCAGGGGCCCAGTCTGGGCTGGTCCAATTCCCAGAACAGTGTCCCAGGGATCAGAAACATTGGCCTCACCTAGGAACTCATTAAAGACTCAGACTCAGATCCCTGCCCTGCTGCATTGTAAGGTATGAGAAGCCCAGCTTAGACTCCAAGCAAGGTTGCTGCAGGGTATGGAAAGTTTCCTAATACTTGGGACAACAAGGACAAACTTCTCTCTTCATCCATCAGAGGGACTGCTGAGTCATGTAGCATCGACCACCAGGACTTTCCAATCATTGGTCATCCAGCTGGTAGTGGGGTTATTGGAGACAGCGCTGCTCAAGCTTCAACATGCCTGACAATCATCTCCACTGTTAGTCAAAGTACAGATTCCTTAGTTCTATACTGTAGTAGTCAAGATCTCTAGATAATCAGAACATAGGAGATCTATCTATCTACTCATCCATCCATCCATCTATCCATCTATCCATTCATCCATGTACATCTATCTATCTATCCAACCATCCATCCATACATCCATACATCTATCCATCTCTCATCCATCTATCTATTCATTTATCTATCCACCCATCCATCTATCATCTATCTATTTACTTATCTATCTAGCCATCTATCCATCCATCTATCCATCTGTCTATCCATCCATCCAACCTTCCATCCATCTATCCTTCAATCCATCTATCCACCCATCTGTCTATGTACTTACCTATCTATCCATCTATCTACCTAAACAGATTTAGCCTAAGAAGAAGGTTTACACCAGTTATGGGGACTGATAAGTTTGAAATCTGCAGGGGAGGCTGGCAGGAGTGATCCGGGGAAAAGCTGAGTCGTAGTTCAAATCAGAAGGCTGTCTGCTAGCAGAATTTCCTCTTGCTTGGGGGAGATCAGCCTTTGGTTCTATTCACATCTTCTACAACCCACAGGTGGGCTGACTGAGGCCCACCTGTGGGATGGGGAGGGACCATATGCTGTATTCAAAGTTTACTGGTTTAAATGTTAATCTCATCAAGAACACCCTCAGAGAAACATCTAGAAGAACATTTGACCAAATGTCTGGGTACTGTGGCCAACCATGCTGACACATAAAATTAACCATCCCACATATCTTGATTATAGTATTGGTCACACGAATATGCACATGTGAAAAAAATGACATAAAACTATACATATGTATTACACCAGTGTCAAACTTTGGTTTGGATATTTTACTATCATTATTTAATTATTCAACAATTATTTAAATTCTTTAAAATTTAAAAATTATTTAACAATTATTAAATTAGTAAGATAGAACCAGTGGAGGAACCTAGTGAATGGTACGTGGGACCTCTTTGTATTATCTTTGCAACTTTCCATTCATCTAAAATCACTCACAGAAAATGCTTCATTTTCTTTCTCAATAGTGCAGATTGCTTGCCATTTGCAAGTGCTCACTGCACTTACCTGTTCCAGGATGCTGATCCACCCGTACACTGGTAACTTGGTTGTAAGGAGGCTGCTGCTGACCACAGTGGATGGTCCCTTAGGGAGATGAGATCTGACTGCAGCTGCAGTTTAAGCTGTGCAACAAGGAGCTATGTTACAGCACGTGTCTACCATAGAAGACAAAAATATTCAGAGTAGCAGATTAAGAGAGAATGTGGTACTGAAAGTAAAACAATAATAATCCTTTGAAATGTGGGGCTTAATATCATCATTCAAGAGAGGGGAAGTCATCTGTTCCAGGCATCTCACTGGACAGACAAGAAAGGCCCAGGCACCTAAGTGGTCTCCCTCTCGAGTTATCTGTCCAGACACTCACCTCCCTAGTAACAAAGTCTGGACCCAAAGTAGAGTTTTGGGACTCTCAGGGTCTGAGCCAAACAATTACAATCTCACTTAGAGGTTCCACGGGATTTCCCACATTTCCTCCTCTGTGGGCAGGAGGGTAGCCATTACCAAAGCTGTTTTATGGGTCATGGAGGCAACTCTCCAAAGGCTCCTAAATGGAACAATGAACTTGGTTGGGGCCTCTCTCTTCTCTCCATCAAGAAAGCTAAATAACAAGTCCCACAGAGCCAGATTTACTTACCTTAAGACAGTCCCCAGGCCCCAGACACAAGGTGCTAGGCTAACCCTGTTGAAATGCCAGCCACCATCCCTAGCCCCATTAGTGTTCGAAGTCTGATTCAAGCACCGCCTGTATTAACCAGGTGAAATCCTGTTGTGGTGTAGCTTCCTAAAATTTAAAGTGACAGCATGGGACTCACACATGATGGATGGGCTGTTGATTTTTTTCTCTCAATTTGCCCTGCAATTTATAATCTAGACTGTGCTTTGGAAAAGTTCATATATTAAGATAAGTCAGTAATTTTCTGGCATTTCCCAAAGTATCTGTGCTTGTCCAACAGAGATAGAAGATTCAGAGGTGACAAGTGGCAGAAAATAAATACCTATACCAGCAACTTGGGTCCACTTCTCCTCAGACATTGTCCAGCCTTCCCCACATCGAAGCCATTGTAGATTCCAGGTGATTCTACTTTTTTGCTAAGTAAGAGTTTTAGGTTTTTAGGTTCACAGCAGAATTGAACCAACTGAGCAGAATTTCTGGGAACTTCTCATTTCCTCCTCCTCCACACAGGTACAACCTCCCCCACAATCCACATCTCCCACCAGACTGGTACATTTGTCCTAATAGAGGATCCTACATGGACACATCATTGTCCTCTAAAGTCCACAGTTTACATTAGGGTTCATTCTTGGTGTCATACATTCCATGGGTTTTGGTAAATACATAATGATACATATCCACTATATCCACTGGACAGAAATACTCATATAGAGTATTTTCATTGCCCTAAGAATTATCTCTGCTCTGCCTGTTTATACCACCCTCCCCTTAACCCTGGTAAGGCCTGATTATTGTCTGACTGTCTCCAGAGTTTGGAGTTTGGCTTTTTCTAGCATGTCATAGGAGTCATATATTAAGTAGTTTCGGGGGGGGGGGGCTGTCTCTGGTCACTTAGTAGTATGCATTTAAGTTTCTTCCATGTCTTTTCATGGTTTGATAGCTCATTTCTTTTCAGCACTGAATAATATTTCATAGTTTGGTTATTCATTCACCTCCTCAAGGGCACCTTAGATGCTTCCAAGTTTTAGCAGTTAGGAATGAAGCTGCTGTAAACATCTGCATGCAGGTTTCTGCATGGATGTACGTTTTCAGTTCCTTTGGGTAAATACCAAGGAGCCTGACTACTGGATCCTAAGTTAAGAGTGTGTTCAGTTTTGTAAGAAAGCCCCAAACTGTTCTTCAAAGTGGCTATACCGTTTCACATTCCTGCTGCTCCACATCCTTGCCAGCATTTGGTGTTGTCGTTGTTTTGAAATAGGTGTGTAGTGGAGACTCTGTACTTTTCCCTGTGCCTGAAATGCACGTTCACCTCTATAATGCCGGAGCTCCTGACACTTTGGGTTCAGACCTCTCATCATTTCTCACCTTCTCACCTGTGGCTCCAACATGAGTCTCATCTTTTTCTAATCCTACTTAGAAAGCACTGCCACAGTAATTTTGCTAAAATGTAAATGTGACCATATCACTCCCCTACTTAAGCTAATCAAAGGCTTTTCATGGCCTTAAAAATGCAATCAAAATTCCCTAGGCCGGCGTAGTGGCTCATGCCTATAATCCTAACACTCTGGGAGGCCAAGGCTGGCAGATCGCTAGAGCTCACAGGCTTGAGACAAGCTTCTAAAAGTAGCCGGGCATTGTGGCGGGCACTTATAGTCCTAGCTACTTGGGAAGCTGAGGCAAGAGAATCGCTTGAGCCCAAGAGTCTGAGGTTGCTGTGAGCTATGACACCATAGCACTCTACCAAGGGTGACAAAGTGAGACTCTGTCTCAAAAAAACAAAAAATTCTCTAAGATTCCAGGGCATTCTAGCCCTGTGTCTCTGACCTCATTGTTGCTGCTATCTGTGCTCCAAGAAGCACTTTCAATCCCCTGTGCACTATTCACCTTGTACCCCAGGCCCCACGGCCTTAGATACTCTCCCCTTGCTCTGTATTACCATAGCACCCTGGAGATTCCATTGCCATCATGCCTGCCCTGCTCCCTAGGCACTGAGCTCCTCAGGGAAGATCATTCATCTCTGTGTTAGTGGTGCCAAGTGTGACACTGACACTGCATTGGGTAAGCCAGCCATCATGTCTTGAGAAGATACAACAACATCTTAGTATGGAAAGTGCCAAAGAGTTCCAATGGGAGCACAATAGGGGCAAGAGATCACACAGGCATGAGCTGATTAACAAGTACTTACAAGTCACCCCCCAGTGTCAAGCCCTGTACTGGGAGATGGAGATGAAAGGTTAGCACCACCCCCTTTGCCTTAGTCTTGCCCCAAACTTCAGCTCGATTGCATCAAGCCCATCAAAGCTGCAAGTTCACAAGACATTCAGGTTTGTTCCAGAGGAGCATGTCTACCACCACCATGGGGATGCAATCAGCAAAATCCAGAATGTAGGAAGCAGTAGAGGACAAACGAGTTGATTTATTCAAAAACTAAATCTCAAAGGGAAATATTTTTTAAAGAGATGGAGAGGGAACCTATAGATTAAAAAACACTTGAGAGGCTTGGCACCTGTAGCGCAGTGGTCAGGGTTTCAGTCACATACACTGAGGCAGGTGGGTTCTACCCCAGCCCAGGCCTGCTAAGCAACAATGACAACTGCAACAAAAAATAGCTGGGCATTGTGGCAAGCGCCTGTAGTCCCATTACTTGGGAAGTTGAGGCAAGAGACTCACTTTAGTTTGAGGTTGCTGTGAACTATGATGCCACAGCACTTTACTGAGGGTGACATAGCAAGACTCTGTCTCAGATAAATAAATAAATAAATATAAAAAACACTTGCGAGCTATATCAATCAAAATGCAGTGTATACACCTTGAGTGGGTGCTATCAAACAAGCTATGTCTTTAAAAAATGTATGGGAGGGCAGCGTCTGTGCCTCAAAGGAGTAAGGTGCTGGCCCCATATGCCGGAGGTCGTGGGTTCAAACTCAGCCCCGGGCAAAAACTGCAAAGAAAACAAATAAAATAAAAGATATATGGGGACAATTAGGGAAAATGTATTAATTAATGGAATGGATACTTAATAATGTTAAAGAACAATTGCTAACTTTTCAAAATGTAATATTGGAATGATGATTATGTATTTTTAAAAACTCATATTTTACATATATATCCTAAAAGATTCATCACATATCTGGGATAGGGCAGTACAGATGAAAAAGACAGAACTTAAATGAAGGACTGTGCAAGAGGGTGATGGGGACTTGGAGTTCATTACTATTCTTTCTACTTCTGTGTATGTTTGAAGTTTTGCAGAACAAGTTAAAACTGGCGAGCACAACAGACACCCCTGTCATCGCATTATTTACAAGTACATTAACAGACACTAAGTAAATAATTACCAATGAGTTATTTACAGTTGGGATGAGGCCAACGACACTTCCAACCTCTGATGTATTAGTATTGAATTCCATTTAAGTGCTGTAGGAAATGCTTTTTCAACATTTTGTTTTGCTAAAATCAGCAGTTTATAGGGGTCAGAGCTAGAGCTCTTCCTACTCATTGTCAAAAATCTAAGCTGGCATGTCCACAACAGCTTGCTTCCCTTCCTAAGGTATTGGATGAAAAAGAGGATCAGCAAACAACAGGAGGTAGAAAGAATGTAGATCCTAACACAATTTGTGCCCTGGAGGGAAAACTCATTACAGTGTGTCTTAACTATTAGTGCTTATGTGGTATTTAACAAGCAAATCCTTACTGAGTGTACCTAACTGATGAGATTTAAAACTCTTTATTTATTTATTATTTTCTTAATTTCTTTTCTTTTTTTTTTTTTTTGGAGACAGAGTCTTACTATGTTGCCCTCTGTAGACTGCTATGGCATCACAGCTCATGGCAACCTCAAACTCTCAGGCTTAAGCAATTCTCTTGCCTCAGCCTCTCAAGTACCTAGGACTACAGGCACCTGCCACAATGCCTGGCTATTTTTCTACTGTAGTTGTCATTGTTGTTTAGCAGGCCCGGGCTGGGTTCAACCCCACTAGCCTCAGTGTATGTGGACAGTGCCCTAACCACTGACCTATGGGCACTGAGCCTTAAGAACTGTTTATACATCAGAAAAGATTCATATCAACAGTATTCTTAGGCCCTTGAATTTCTTTTGATACCCACAGTGGGCAAGAAAGGGGCTTGCAGCCGACGTGTTGGGTTTTTTTCACATCCTGTTCCCCACCTTCTCCCCTCACCCATTGTCTTTGCCTGCACCTCTTGTGATCACAATCTCTGTACCCGGATCTCAGTTGTGGCCATCACAAATTATTACCATGCCAGCAAGCTGTGATTTCATAAGTACCTATTTTCCTTTCTTGTTCACTCTAGTTGGGGATAAATTTTAATAAGGACAAGGATGAGGATAGATGGAGAGTGTTTGAGTGGAGCGTTCACCTCTACATGGCATGGAAGTGAGATTGATGCCACAAACATTTCCACTGGGAATGACAGAACAGTAAAGATCGCCAAATCGAAGATGGCCATTTGTAAAGCAAACCAAGTCTGCAATAATTGACATATGTGGATTAGATGCTAAATACCCTTTGAGTGCATAATTCAATAGTAAAATATTGCCAAAATACGGTCTGCTTCTGTTTCTTTCTGATAGAATCTATCACATTTTCAACAAGGTAATATACGGCTAGAAAAATGATAACTTGTGCTTAAAAATAAATAAATTATAATATTTTAAAACTTACATTAGCTGTATCTATTTTCTTTACCATTAAAATAATTTTAAAATCTTTGATTAATTTCATCAATCGCTGCTTAGCTATGGTAGTCATGAATATCACCACAGAACAAAATCTGAGGTCATGTTTTCTTCTTCATAGTCCATACATTTAAGGATATGTCACCAAATTCTGTGTATGCTTCAGGCACCCAGAGTTGCTTCGTGGACCTGTATGGATCTGGGGAAGTAAGTTTGACAGGCACTGCTTTACAGAAAGCAACAGCTGTGAGAGAATGTGCCATGAAAGGAGAGGTCTCTTGAGTCACTGCATTTCTACAAACCAACACCTAAGCCATGACAAGGAGTAAAGCAAATGTAAGATTACAATGCTGAGTGGTGATGCTTCAGTCTGACTGCTTACAACCCGCCAAACTTCATAGGTTGAAACCTAATCCCCGGGGTGACAGAAGGAAGAGGGGGCGCTTCTGGGAGGTGATTAGGTCATGAGAGTGGAACCTTAATATATGGGATTAATGACCTTATGAAAGAGGCTGCAGAGAGCTGCCTTGTTGCTTCCTTCACAACAGGACACAACCATGTGTGAGAAGACACAACCATGAAAGCATCACATAAGAGGACTGGGCCCTCACCAGACACCCAGTCTGCTGGCACCTTGATCTTGGATTTTTCAGCCTCCAGAACCACATGAAAACAACCAGTCTGCTGTGCTTAAGCTGTGCTGTTTCTGACATTTTTTTTCAAGCAACCCAAACAGACCAAGACAGGTAAATAGTGCCTTATGGCTATTACAGGCTAATTGGGATAAAATTCCAGGTTGAAAGACATCAGAGGAAGGAAATGACTTATTTAAAGACACCATCAAATAAGAAATACATACCAGAGTGAAAATTCACAGAAGCAAGGAGGGAGAGGCTTCGAAGATAATGAAACAAACGAACAAAGGGAGAAATAAAATTACTACAGGAATTGAGTAAAGCCCAACCCCAAAAGGGAGAAAATAAAGCTGCTTCGATGGCAAGATCTAGCAGCAAATGGCTTCCTCTCTTCAGATGCCTGAGGTACATGGTTTGAAAGCAGAGAATCTGAGAGATTCATCGGTTTGTCTGTTTTTCTTCCCCAGCTACTTTCTTAACCCCTCCCTCCCCAGCTGTCTTCTAGTTTCCACCAACCCATACACCTCCTCCCACCCCAGGCCTTTGCAAATGCTGAGCTCTCCACTGGGTGGGCATAGCTCTACCTCCACGTGGCTGGCCACTTCTCATTCTCAGACCATCATCTTGAATGACATGGCCCCTAAAAACTCATTCCTATATTCCCTGTAATTCTCTTCCTTTCACGGCATTAATCATTGTACTTATTTAGAATTGCCATCTCCATGAGGAGAGAGGACAATTCTATCTCATTCTCTGGTGTATCCCCAATGTGTATTAATAATACAGTAAAATCTCTGTAAGTTGACCACCCAAGGGACTATAACAAACTGCTCAACATACAGAGGTGGTCAACATAAGGAACTAGGCCTACTGTATCAACACGTACATGTGGTGCACGTTTCATAGACCTGGTCTAGGAAAATCAGGTCAATTTAAGGAGGTGGTCAGTGTAGGGAGATGGTCGACTATGAAGCTTCTACTGCAAATGCAATGACTGCTTTTTAGTTCAAGGCGACTCGCAAAAATATATACACAGTTGCAGAAAGAATGAATGAATGACCAAAATCCCATTAACTCCTATGAGAAAGAAATGAAGATGTACCTATGTAATTAGCATGACTATACAGGAAAGAGTAAGAGGAGCTCTGACTTTAAATGGGCATTTACCAAAATGTTAAAAAGAAAAATTCATGACTAAGGCCAAATAGCAAAGAAAGATGTCAAACTTTGGAAAGAGCACCAGGAAGGCTAATGAGATGAAGCTGCAAACAAATTCTAGAAAGATTTGCATGTACTTTTGTGATTATGTCTCCAAGCAAAGATGGAGGGAGAATCTGGCTTGTGACTGGGGGTGTAATGGACTGCATTTAGGAGCATTAAAGAGAAAGAGTATCTTTGGGCAAATCTACCATGGCGAATGATCTTTGGTTTATAAAGATAGATAGGATAAAGTTGATTGCCTTAAAAACATCAAGAGAAAGATCACTGAGTGTGGCCAGTCACTCAGATTGACTCATCCTAAACCCACGCTGACCGTTAGAAGGCCTTCCCAAGACTCTAAAGTAAAATCTGTATTTCCCAGAGTCTCTCACAGTCAGGCTGTGAAATTCAGGTGTTACTGAGCTACCTGAGAGGGACATGGACATTGTGACAAGGTGGCTGAGCATGGAAAATTTTGCACATTTGGGGAACATGAAGGTGGAGATATTTGGTCCTTTGTGGCCAGCAGCAGCTGCTACTACAACTGTGTGATCTTGGCATAATACATCTGGGACTGGAAGTGGCCACACTGGCTTAGTAAATGGGCAACTGCCCCCTGAAGAGAGAGCATGGGGCATGGAGCCCAGTAGGCAGCAGCCTCCCTAGCAGGCCAGCTCTATGGGGCGGTTCCAGGACTTATTCCTAGCAGCTCCACTCATAGTTTATTGCTGCAACTGCCAATGTCTCTGTAAGCTATTTAATATCCTTCAATTAACCCTTTTCTGCTCACAATTGCCAGAGTATATTCTGCTGACTGCAACTGAGAAACCTGAGCGATTCACTAAAAAGGGAGGAAACTGTTCCTTTCACGTTTGCATGAATATCAGGAACAACTATATCTGGGAAATCTTACATTTTTTACAAATTAATTTTGAGATTACTTTGAATTTTTTTTAATCTATTTCTTATTTACTACTAACAGTGAAAACCCAAAAGAAACATTAAGCAGGGCCATGCGCTTCCTTCAGAAATCATCTGGCAGAGGAATTGTGTGTCTGCACTGATGAAATTGGGGGGGAGAGAATATCAGAGAAAAATGGGTGCTTTGAAGGGAAGAGACCAGAATAGTTAATGTGTCAGATCCAGAAGGAGTGAAGAAACATTCCAATTCAATATCTGATGAATAAATGAGTGAAAGATTTATATTAGATCTCTCAATCAATGACTGTATTAAACACCAGCTACAATGCTTCTCACTATGGCGAAACCATGAAAGGAAGAAGATGACACCAACTCTTTTCTTAAAGAATATACAATGCATTGTACAAAGCAGTGAAAACCTATTAAACATCAGAAAACTGCATAAAATACTGTGGAGCTCAGTGTGAAAGTGACCAAAGACGTTGGTCACTGTGGGTGGGGATGCTGGAAATGGCTCCATAGAAATTATGCCAATTACCCTACATCTGGATGAAAGGTACAATCTCAGTAAGCAGAGAAAAGTTGGGAGGTCTTTTCAAGGATAATAAATGCACGAGCCTGTGCATACATCCATGGAGGCCTAGGCGAGAGATTTTGTGTTGGAGCATGGTAGGAAATCCAACTGAAGAAGTCAGGAATGTGCACTGTCCATGGAGAATTAAAGAATTTCTGGATTAGGAAAGACTTTGGAGGTCATCTACTTAGCACTCTAATCCTTTCTACAAGGTACGAGTAAATCTGTCTTCTTTATAGTGTTTACAATGTGGGCATAAGAAACAGCATAGATGTGATTGTTAAAACCTTAGACGAGAAAGTCTCAGTAAAAAGATCCTGCATAAATCTAAGATACTGATAACCTTCAGACATTATAATT
The DNA here is from genome assembly GCA_963574575.1 of Galagoides demidoff. NCBI lineage: Eukaryota > Metazoa > Chordata > Mammalia > Primates > Galagidae > Galagoides > Galagoides demidoff. Next base: position 40,547 of record CAUYQV010071062.1, on the reverse strand, counting down.
TAAATTTAGGAATCATTTCTCCCAACCTCTTAATTTTAGAAGTGAATAAACGGGGTTCAGAGAAGCAGAAGGCCTTCCAAAGGCCACACAGCTCGGCACACTCTCTCTCTATCATGCTGGACCCAGGTCTTAGAACACCTGGCCCAGAATTCCCTGGCCTTGTTTGGGGAATACTCAATTTCTCTTCCTATGCATGAAAAAATGTTAATAACATTCTCTCTACAAACATCCTTTCTCAGAGGAGTAATAGATCATGGGAAGAGAGAGGTTTGCCATCATGGAGGGACATTATCATTTTTACACAAATGCTAAAACAATTCTGAGCTCTCAGCCTGAACTAAGCTACCTTAATCTTACCTGTGTCTCACACCTGGGGAAACTTGGTTTAGAAAAAGGAGTGGAATCCGTTTCAAGTGTTCTATCTTAAGCCTCTCAGTTTGCACTCAATTTGTTTTATCACATAGTGATAGGAATTAAAGGCCTTCGCTACGGTTTAGGCAGCTTGCCAATACCTATTTTATGGCAATAAAATATGTACAAATTAAGGAATCTCATGTGGAAAATTCATTCAACAGCCTCAAAAGCCAAATGAATGGTAATTACTTTGAACACAATGTGGCAGCAATCAAGCACGATTGGATCATGCTTTTAAATGTACGTCTACATTTTAAGAACTAAGATAATTATGAATTATGAAAATAACTAACAGAGACAATGGCACAGCAAAGCTGTTGTTTATGAAACATGAAAGGGACATTTTCAGAGGAGTAGGGGGAATGAGTCATTCTCTGCACCTGCCAGGGAATATTGAATATGAGACACTTACAAAACACAAGGCTGGCATCGGCTTCTTTCCCCAGTCATTTCACGTGGGGACTGCAACTGCTGAGCTCCAGTGTTTGCAGAGGTTGATGTGGGGGGCCAGCTCCATGTCTCACACAGTGTGGGATTAAATACACATCCATCATTCTACACATCACAAATCTAACAGAACCACGTTATGCCTGGAAACGTGGATGACAATGTCGTCTGGCAGATGCGCTGCCAAGCCCTCTTTCTCTAAACACAATTGTTCTAAGAAGCATCACTTGGAGCAGAGAGTCTGTGAAACAGGGTGTCTTCTGCTAACCTCCTCTCTCATGTGAGCCCCCAGGGAAGTCATTCAACTTCTCTCTCCCTCTGTTTCCCCAACTTGAGAGCTATGTGGTCAGCCACTTGAGTGCCTCTGTTTTCCCCAACTTGAGAGCTTTGCCACCTGAGTGCCAGTGTGCTATGCTGCGTATCTGCGCTACAACGCAGTGGTCCCCTTAGAGATGGAAATGTGCAGGCTGTGCTGGGTGGACACCCAGGGAATAGCACTCCAGCAGGACAGAGTAGTGAGATCACCACTAGAGCACTAGAAACAGTGAAGAGGCCAGAGAGGGGGAAGCAGGCGAGCAGAGTGGCTCCGAGAGGTACACTGGGGCCAGATCACATCAGGCCTTAAAAACTACTGTGTGTTAGTTTTTACCCTGAGAAAACTGGGAAGTTTGGCAGGATTGTGAGCCAACGATTATGGGATCTGACTTAGTGTTCTATCAGCATCCCTCTGAATTTTGGGGTAAGAACAGGCTGAATAGGACTGAGGGTGAAAGCAGAGATCAGTTAGGAGGCTGTGGCAATCCAGGTAAAAAGTGATGGTGGCTGGTCCTGAAAGCACATAGAATAAGAATAAGATGGTCTGTCAGGCTGGGGCAAACATAGGCAGCTGGTCTTCACCTCAGTCTCCCATTCTATCTATTTTGTAAATTTAGCTCCCATGTTGAATAGTTCGGGAATTCACTTTCAAATTGGAAATGTTATAATAAATTGTCACTGACTTGTGCTGGTTATTATTTAAAATAAGGGTTATCATAGTCTTTACGGTGAACCGTTATGTTTAAAACTGTAATTTTGGGAATGGAAGAACAGAACAGTCTTGGAGAGGCTCTTTTTGCTGTTCTCCAGAATCCTGGCCTTCTGATAAATAAAGCTTGGTGGACCCATCCCTGTCTCTGCGTATTGGCTGACAGTGACAGGCAGCCAGATCCTCTTTGTCTAGTGACAGTACTAGGGTAGGAGTTTGGGCAGTGAGAATGAAGATTCTGGAATTGGTGGGACAGGGAGGGCATGTCAGCAATAGTCAGCAGAATTTGCTTCTATAAGTCCTCCCTACCAACCTCCCATATAACTGAAAATTCAAGTAACCTCCAAGATCCCATGGTTATAAATGCTGATGACTCTGTCCCCAAGTCATGGCCATAACACTTTTCATTTGCATTGTTAAGTTCTCAATAAGGCTTCAAGTGCACACATATTACTCAGGTTCGGTTTCAATATTTTTGAACTTCTCTGTTAATAACAAATCTTTGACATCACCCACAAGTGGTTTATAACAGAACTTTACTGTGAAATAATGTAAAAATGAATATTTTTTCTCCACATATCTACTGTCTTAGGTTGGTTTCTCTCAAGAAACCAGTTAGGCCACACGTGGTGGCTCATACCTGTAATCCTAGCACTCTTGGAGGCTGAGGCCGGTGGGATCCTTTGAGCTTGGGAGTTCGAGACCAGCGTAAGCAAGAGTGAGACCCTGTCTTTACTAAAAATAGTAAAAGTAGCCAGGTATCGTGGTGGGTACCTGTAGTCCTACCTACTTTGGGAGGCTGAGGCAAGAGGATTGCTTGAGCCCAAGAGTCTGAGGTTCTGTGGGCTATGACTATAGTCCTCTACCCAGGATGACACAGAGAGAGAGACAGAGGGAGAGAGAGAGGGAGAGGGAGAAGGAGAAAGAGAAAGAGAAAGGAAGGAAGCCTGAGACAAGAGCTTATTATGGACAGTTTTGGAGGGAAGGTGTTTCCAGGAAATAGGCATGGGTATTTCAGAAATATAAAGCAGGGGAGAAAGGCATGCAGTCAAGGTTCTCCTGAGAAACATAATCTCTTTCTCTCTCCATACACACACACACACACACAGGTATATACACACATATGTGTGTATGTGTGTGTATCTGTCTCCATCTCTCTTAATCTATTTCTATCTCTCTGTAACTCTGTCTATTTCTATCTCTCTGTAACTCTGTAACTCTGTCTATTTTTATCTGTCTCTAACTCTATCTATATCCTTCTACCTGCCTACCTGCCCACCTACCTACCTATTTATCTTCAAGACATTTAAAGAACTGGATCATGCAATTGCAGGAACTGACAAGTCTGAACTGCATAGAGTGGGCCAGCAGACTGCAAAATTAAGGGGGAGTTGATGCTGCAGCCTAGAGGCAGAATTTCTTTTTCTTTGAGAAATCTCAGTTTTTGCTCTTAAGCCTTTCAAAAGATGAGATGAGGCCAATCACCAAGAGTAATCTCCCTTACTTAAAGTCAATGAATATAGGTGTTAAACATATCTACAAAATACCTTCACAGCAACACCTAGATTAATGTTTGATTAAATAATTAGGTATTATAGCCTGGCCAAGTTGACATGTAAATCTAACTACCACAGAAAGTGTGGCAGAATATTTGCAGAAATGGTCACCATTATCCGTTTCACTATATCTAAGCTCTTCTGGAGTGTCACCTTGTGGCTCCTCCCATCAAGTGACAGAGTATATTTCCCTATCCTAACCACAAGGTTAGGGTCTTGGCTAACTTTGTGATTTGCTTTGACCAATAAAATGTGTCAGAAGGGGTGTATAGGAATGTTTCTCATTTGTGTACCTTGATTTTGTAACCTGACAGTCTGCTTACTTTATTTATCAATTCCAGAAGTCTCTTGGTGGAATGTATGGAGTTTTTTAGATATAAGATCATATCTTCAGCAAAAAACCATTGTTTGACCTCCCCTTTCCCAATTTGGATCCCCTTTTTTTCTTTCTCTTGCCCAATTATTCTGGTAAGGACTTCCAGAAATATGTTCCACTTCTTAGGGGAAATGCTTTCAACTTGTCCCCATTCAGTCTGAAGCTGGTTGTGGGTTTGTCATATATAGCTTTTATAATCTTCGGATATGCTCCTTCTACACCTAGTTTATTCAGGGTTTTTCCCATGAAAGAGTGCTAAATTTAGTCAAATGATTTTTCTGCATCTGTTGAGATATCATATGGTCTTTGTTTTTGCTTCTGTTTATGTGGTGAATCATGTTTATTCATTTACATATGAACCATCCTTGCAACCCTGGGATGAACCCCACTTGGTCATGGTGGATTATTTTTTGATGTGCTATACTTTCAGTTTGCTAGTACTTTATTGAGGATTTTTGCATCTATATTCATGGGGATATTGGTCTATAGTTTTCTCTTTTTGTTATGTCCTTTCCTCGCTTTGGTATTAAGGCAATAGCAGCTTCATAGAATGAGTTAGGGAGGATTCCCTCTTTATTAGTGTTATGTAATAGTTTCTGCAGTGTGGGTACCAGCTATTCTTTGTAAGTCTGGTAAAATTTGGCTATCCATCTGGTCTTGGGCTTTTCTTGTTGGAAGATATTTTTATTACTGCTTCAATCTTGTTGATCATTCCTGGTCTGTTCAGGAGTTCTATTTCTTCCTGATTTGAGTCTTGGGAGGTTATGTGTTTCAGGAGGTTCTGTGCCACAATGTCACTGTTTCCAGAAAGTGACATTGTGCCAGTTCCAGCCTAGGCATCAGTAGGCCCTGTACACTTCTTTTTTTCTCTTGGGACTCTGCAACCTCCACGTGAAGAAGCCTGAGCTAGCCTGGTGGAGAAGCAGAGAACACAATGACATCCCAGCAGAGGCCGCCCTAGCCTACCCAGTACCCATCCAGCCCAGCACCTCTCCAGAGATGCGTGAGAAAGCCCAACTGAGATCAGCCAAGTCTGGTACAGATGAGCAGAACTGCCCATCTTACCCACAGATTTATGAGCCAAATAAATGGTTGCTAACTTAAGCAACTAAGATTTGGAATAGTCTGTCATAAAGCAAAAGCTATCCAATACAGAAGAAAGTTTATACAAGGATGAATTATCAAGCCAGTCACTGCTAAGACAAATTGGGGCTCATGAACTTCCAGACTATTCATCTCAGAGTCAGAAGATAAAGGTGTTAATTCACTGGTCCACTTCTTCATTGGTCAAGGACTGCCCCATGGGGTGTTAATGCTCCAATACTTCCAGGATGTACATGCACAGGTATTCACAGGATTCCTGCGCCATTCTTATGCTGCAGCATCAAAGAAGCCCATGATCCAAAAGCAAGATCCATGTATCACACCTGAGTTGAGGTACTCCCATTTTACACTTTCACAAATCAGACAAATGATGAGTTGAGGGGAAGTGAAGCGGGGCACATAGGATGTGATTACTATGATTTGTTCAAGTTCACTATTAAGTTCAGTCTGCCTCAGACCTTTTCAGGGAGTAGCAGCTGGAGGCAATCTCTATATAACACCTAATAGAGTGAACTGATGACTAAGCTAAAATCTCTGCTATCTTACCTGTCTTGAGGGTGCAATGGATACTTATCTCTCTAACCTTCTTTTAATTTTATTTTATTTATTTATTTATTTATTTATTTGTTGCAGTTTTTGGCCACGGTTGGGTTTGAACCCGCCACCTCTGGCATATGGGGCTGGTGCCCTACTCCTTTGAGCCACAAGTGCCACCCTCTAACCTTCTTTTAGACCTTCTTCATTTTGGTCACCACTTCAGCAAGTCAACCATACTTACCAAATGGGATGACCCAGATATTTTTGTGCTAGGAGTTAAAGGCCTTATTTCCTTTGCTGTTCCTGACCTATGCCTGCTGAAGATGCCCATTTCCAGCTATTCCTAGGGACAGAAGCACCAAGAGGAACCGTACTGATGACTCCTTCACTAGTGAGTAGCCATGTCCTCATTTCCTCATGGTAATCAGGAAAGTATCTCTTCTAAAATGGTAACTCTTTTCTTTGCCTACTGGTCCACACAAATAAATATTCCAACATAGGAGGTGATGGCCGCAATTTCAAGATCAATGGCATTTCTTACTATGACTCTTAGTAGAAGAATTTTCTCATTAGAAACAAGGACTCCTGATCCAGTAAGGCCTAAAGTTTCAGGAATAAGAATAAATATTTGAAGTGTGTCATTGAGAGGGATAGTGAGAGCAGCCAGAACTACTTCCACTTGGCTCCTAGACTCATGTATTATAGTTTATGAGGGTTACAGCATCATAATCTGGCCAATGGTTCAATACACATAGCTGCACCCTGGATAATAAGTGTTCCAATCCCATAGGATATTTTCCCCTAAGCTGACACCTCCATGAAGACCTTAATGGGTCCTTTATTATGGTAGAGTGGCTGCTTCAGGGTAATATGATCTATGATAGGACCAATAGATCCATGGTCATGCAGTCTTTGTCACACCTGCTTGGCCATAAGGTCCTTGATGTGAAGCAGTGTGGTGTGTAATTCAATGTCAGTAAATCAGGCATCTTAGCCCATGCATGGTGGTACTAGCGAAGGCATTCCAGGTAGGGAAGACAGACCATGCCTACAATCGGTAATATTTCAAGTAAACACAAAAAGCAATCATTCCTAGGGTGGAAGAAGATCAGTTTAATCAACTTGTCATTAAATAGATGGCAAGTATTCTCATAGATTGCACTATAATGAATGCTCAGAGCCAACCACTGCTGCTAGCAAATTAGGTATTCAGCAATGGTAATAACTAGATCAATCTTAGAGGCATGCATAACCCGCCCCAGCGGCCAACATTTTAGTCCATTGTACAAGCACCAAAGTAGTCCAACAGAGAAAATGACTAACCTCCATCATCACTGAGTCATTGTATTCATCTGGTCACTAAACAATCACTGCGGGAATGATGCTTTCTGGTGAACATTAAAAGGAGACACAAAGATTAGCCACAGCCTGTGTCCATTCCAACTGTTTTGCACTCACCTCTTCCTTTCTCTTATCTTTCAGTCTTGCCCTTTTATGTCTCTGACCATTCAGATGAGCCATCAACTTCTGTCAGTATAAACATAGCTACAAGTACACTGCTCACAACTCTACCCACTGGAAATAGCCTCTTTACCTTTGTTCTTCAGGGATATTTCTATTGTTCCATTTGTGTTGTTATAAAGGAATTTCTGAGTCTGGGTACTTTATAAATAAAAGATGTTTATTTGGCTCATGATTCTATAAGGTACACAAGAAGTACAGTGTTGGCATCTGCACCTGGGGAGGACCGTAGGCTAGTTCCACTCAAAGTAGATGTGAATGGGAGCAGGTGCAGAGATCATATGGAAAGAGAGGAAGAGAGAGAGGGAAGAGGTGCCAGGCTCTTTTCAACAATCATTTCTCATGAAAACTAAAGTGTGAACTCACTCACTCCCTTGAGAATGACCTCAAGCCATTCATGAAGAATCTGTCCCCCTAATCCAAATACTTCCTACCAGGTCTCACCTCCAACACTGGGGATCATATCTAAACATAAGACTTGGCAGGGCCAGACAACCTGTACACAAACCACAGCAATAAGCAAGCATGGAACTATAGTGCGACAACAATCCATCTTCATGTACAAAAGCATATTAAATAGTATAATTATATATCAGCTAAATTTATATTATAAATATACATTATATTTACATATGAGTGTGTAAATATATAACATATAATTGTATAAGGTGGTATTTATCTCTTGTATAAGGTATTTGATTACTATTATGTTTAATATTAGTATATTAAATAATATTAAATATGATATGTTCTTTTTTTTTGCCAGTTGATTGAATGGAATACCCATCATGTCATAAATTCAGGCAAAGGCACCTAAAATAGAGTCTAGGCCATCAGTTTATGTTTCTTATTTGTGCCATCTGGCCTTGTTCAGATCCAATTCTAAATGTATCATTTCTGTCATACAATAAATTGCCGTTGTGCCTGACCAACCTTATGACTCAAGTGTGTCTCATAATTCCTAGATAATGATGGGCAATTGAGTTCTGATAGTCACTTTATATCCCATGGTGGTTCGGTCTCTACTAAGGCACAATAACATGCCAGGAGGTGGTTTTCAAATGGTAAATAGTCCTCTGCCACAGAATACATGGCCTTATTTCAGAATGCTTCAGAATTGTCTTCTACTGGGATCTGTGGGTCCCTCCAGTACTACAGAATCTGCTGGGACATATGGCCTTAGCAGTGGGCTGTCGCTCACTGTAGCTTCTGACTGCTGCAGAGCTTACCTTTCCTCTTGGCCTCACCCAAACTTGTAGCCTTATGAGTTATCCATTTATGACAGACAAGAGCTGTATTTTCCAATGCAGTATATGCTGCCTCCAAATGCCACAATGGCACCAAGCTCAGTGCCTCTTTCTTAATGGTAGGGAGGGGCCACAGGGTTCACTAATTTAGCCCCTTATGCCCCAGATCACTGTATCCATAAGTATTTTACTAATGTGGCAAAACTCTGAATTTTCATAGGTTGTATCTTCTACCTTTTGGCAACATATATTATACCAAATGCATCCAAAGTTCTTGACACTTTCCTGCTAAACAGATCTGATTAGCACAGTGTCATTGATAGATGGAAGTCTGTGATGGCCTGTGGAAAGTCAAAATGACTGAGGTCCCTGTGGACTATGTTTTCACACAAAGTAGGTGAATTAACATAGGGTAAGTAGTATGTATATTGTTGTCCTTGCTATGTGAAAGTCAGCTAATTTTGGTCTTTCTTGATGATAAAGATTGCCAAGAGTATATAGTAGAACCTCCATACCTGACCACCTCCCTATACTGATCACCTCCTTAAGCTGACTTAATTTTCATAGACTGGGCATGTACATATCAGTACAGTAGATCTAGTTTCGTATGTTGACCACCTCTGTATATTGTCCTGTTTGTTACAGTCCCTTGAGTGGTCAACTGACAGAGGTTCTTCTCTAGATTGAGTGTAAAATACCAAGTGCCAGATGCTGTCTATTTTAGTAAACAAACGGCATGTAGTATAGCAATTATAATGAGGGCTATTACCTGGCAAAGGTTATAACATACCAGACAATTTCCACTGATGTGCTGATGAGATATGGTGGGAATGACCACACCTGCACCCTTTAATGCCTTAACAGTGGACTAACAGCTTCAGCCCCTCTTGGAATACAGTACTGCCTTGGGGTTTCACTTGGCCCTTCCTTTCATAAAAGATTTGAACACATAGGCTAGAAAACCAATGTGAGTAATCTCTGTTCCATACAAATTATGTACTTGAAGACTAGGAAAATACCCAAAGGGTGGGTCTGAAAACCCTTTGAGTCCTCTGTGAAACATACTTGGCTCAGAACTCCACTTGTCACCTTGTTTCCATGAGCCACCATACCGAACAAGGAATCATGTTAATGTTTTAGGTCCCCTGTTTATCAATGTCAATTCAGACTATATCTCCTGGCTCTTAAGGGTTCTGGCCATTGCAAGTAGATAATTACCCTGACTGATGGCTCCTTTAGGACCACATATACTCTACAGTCTTGTTATGATTTGCAGAGATTTCCTGCCCCCTTCAGGGTACAAACCAATAGAAATGTCTGGCTTTGTTCTGGAAACTGAGTCATCATCACTTGGATAGTAGCAGCTGGCATCAACTTTCTGATCACCAGCTATCGATTTTTTCTTGCTCAATTTTTTTTCCCCAGCCATGCAAGTGAAGTAACATCCTTTTCAACTTTCCTATCTTGTTGCTAAGATTATCATGGCCACTGTCATAAACCCTGCAGGTCAGGGTACACTGGCTCCTCTGCCATCCCAGCTTTACTACCCACGATTTTAATTATTTCTGCCTTGCCCTGTCAGTTAAATGCCACCATCTGGCCTTTACAGTTCTGAGATCCTCATACCTCACAGATACTAGGAAGCGCACTCCACTGAAGCATCTCTTCCTGCCAGCCCCAGCCTTCACAGGACACCTGCCACTAAACCTCTCAAGGAGTCTGGTACTTCCTTCACCAGCACATTTCTTACTATGTTAGTAAAGGAATTGAGGCAGGAGAGAGTGTTTAATGAAGGGATGGATTTTGGGTTTGACATAACAAATCTTTCTAACATTCCCACCTCTCAGCTTTGATTGCTCACAGAATACTCCCCCAAAGCAGTGTTGGCAAAGCCACCTTACTAAGAAGCATCATCACGTGCAAGCTCCAAGGGGCCCCCTCAGCAGTGTGGTAGGACTGGCTCCATGTGACTTCACTGGGTCATTCATCTTAAGCTGTAGGAAAGTGTTCTTTTCCTAATAAATTCTCCCCAATCAGCTGTATATTCTGTTTCACCACCACCACTACCAGCAGGAGAAACAACCCCTCAGTACTGATTGCCAAGTCTTGCTATTCTTTGGATGACATCACTGGTTTCTTCCAAAGCCAGGAGTGGCTAGGCTGTCAGCTGACCCTTGTTCCTAGTCTAGGGGGAAAGAGGGGATAGGAAAATAAGTGGTAAGGTGAGATTTGCACAGACCTCCCGGCTAAGGGAAATTGCTCTTCTTTGTCAAGGAAATGAACTGCTTCTGCTGACCTGAAAGATTCAGGGGAATCCAAGCTTCCACATTCTCAGGCTATCCAATGAATCTCCCCATCCCTGGCCTCAGGGTGCCACCCTCCCAGGTTTTCTCTGTGCATTCAGTCTTCGTTCTCTGTTCTCATTACAATTAAATCCTGGTCCTAATTTTCAGCATAGTTTGTCCTGCAGCTAAGAGAGATGGCAATCTCCAGATATGCTTCCACAGAAGCTTTCTCAGTTGACAGCTGACTAACCTAGGTCTTTTATTTTATCCCCTCAAGTCTTTTAAAGCTGTTGACAGAAGTGACAGAAGTCAACCAACTCCAGAAGCTTTATAATGACTGCTGGCCCCAGACCCATCACATGGCACTCCTGCTTGAGGTAAGCCAAAGGTAAGCCTCTACTCAGACCTCACTCCATTGCTATTAGGGAGGAGAGGCTTAGTCATAATGAAGCTTCTGCAAGCCAGAGCTGTCACTGCCCCATTTCCCACCAGTAACAGGTTGTATCTGACTGACGAGGGAGAGATCAGGTTTTGGAACTCCACTGCGAAGGTCTGTTTTCTAGAGACTTCTGGTAGCAACTGTTACACCCTGTGTTCCTCCAGAGAGCACAACCTGAGACAAAGAAGGTGCCTGGGGAGGTTTTATTGTGGTTGTTTTGTTTTTAAGAGGCTGAGGAGCAAAGGTGTGGGAAGAGTGCATCAAGAAAGGGAAGAAAGCAGGTAGAAGATATGCTTGGGAGCTGGTCCCTTCAGATGCACCTGGGGCATGGGCCCTCTGAGACCCTTGCAGGCAGGGAGAATGGCCAGCAGGCGGGCAGAAAAGGAAAGCATTTCCCCAGCAACAGTTTTATTGTTTCCCATTGATAAGGGTTGGCACAAGGGGCAATAAGTCCTACATTTGAAATCTGTGCATGTTAGATGTGGGGGCTTCCCACTTATGGCCTACTGAGAAACTGAGACAGAAAGACAGCAATTCACAGGGCAGGTAAAGATGAGGCCAGGTGCTCCCAGACCACCTGTGTGACTACCTGCTGGGTCTTGGCAGCAATGGCTAGAGTGAAAGTGGAATGGGGGGAGGTAAGACACATCTGCCCTGGGCAAGTGAAGTAGAGAAGAAAGACCATTCTCCTTTTGGAGGCTCTGCTTTAACATGAGCAAAATAGGCTGTCAACCAGTGTCACACTTCCATGAGCAACTAGGGTTCGATCCCATGGGAGCTTTTGGCAAAGGGTGAGGATTTTCCATGTGGTTTCCCACTGAGGGGTGAAGAAGCTGGAGTATTTACTCACCAATTTCTGTCACTTCCAGATTGAGGGTCACTCCTGTGGAGTTAGGCCTTGGCACATCCAACTGGCCTCCAAGCATAAGAGCTGAGCACGGTCTGTGATAAGAGAACCTCCTCAGAGATGTAGAAGGCCAATGGCAGGTATAGGACCTTTACAGGTGACCTCCAGGGGAGCCAAAGGGACAAGGACTATTTCTACAATTATCTCTGCCTCTTCAGCCAGTACTGAGCAGAGCAAGAAGCCAGGTCAGTTGGAGCTATGGGCTCCAATAACTCATTAATAGTAAGACTTCCAAGTTCTTTTTGTAATCCCCACATTCATAAGCTTCTGGGAAAACTCCCTTCTCATAAAAGGCACCTCTGATGTGTCAGAATTTCGTTTTTGAAAAAATGCATACCCTCTCCATTCTCACATTCCCAGTGTTGTGAAATTCTCTTGTAAAACTATTGCTTTAAGACTTTTGTGCAGGGAACAGCAAAATAAATGCCCTGATTGCTGCGAAAGATCAGACACGCATGCTGTACAAGACATTATCTTAAAGCCACCACAAAAGGCCTCTTCCTCTTTATTAATAGTGGCAGACAATGCTGGCGCACCAGAGCGTGGGGCCAAGGAGCTTGCAAGGGCAATCCACGTGCCGTGCAGCGCTAACAGGCGACAAGTTCTGATATTCCAAGAATTTCTGATTCGTGGCTCCTTTTACTTTCCCAGAGCAGATATCCAAATTGATTCTGCCTACTTCAGGCTCCATGTGCGAAAATGCTGACAGACAGAAACACCCAAGGGTAAGAAGTCTGCCGAGTGATTGGTTAAACAGCTATTCATTTTGAAATGTATCTTCGAGAAGCAGAATAACAGAGGAACACGGTAGTGCACAGCCCATTAATTATACAGTTGACAAGAAAATTACCCTTCAGATCAACATTAGTGGAGACTTGGCTGGAAGGGGGTGTGGGGGCGGGTTGGGAACAACATTCAATGGGTTGCCTGGGCAGCCCATAGTCAGTGAGGCCCTCCTAGCTCAGGAAGGAGAGAGTTTGTGTACATGTTACACATAATGTGCCACCACACTAGAAGATCAACCAATAGCTGCCTAACAGATGTCCTCACCCTAAAACTCTACAGAGAACCCCCTGGCGTGCTTCTCTTCAAGGACCAGCTCAGTCTAGTGGAAGGGGCATGAGCAAGAATTCTTCTGCACGAGGTCCTGCCTGTGTGATCTGGGGGTATTTATTTATTGATACGCCTTAAGCTTCATGTCCCTTATCCATGAATGAGGATGACAAAAGCAGCCTCCAGGGTAGATACAAAGAATAAGTGAGAATGTGAGGAGACCACCTGACATAGGCAGGTGTCTGCTCAATGCTCATCTGTTTTCCCCCACTCTGTGGTTTCTTGTGTTCTGTGACGAGTTCCAGGCACCTGGGTGTAACCACAAGACCACGTGGCTGTGCATCTGCTCCTCCAGCCCCACCCAGCAGGTTGTCCACAACCATAGGCCCCAGCCTGGCAGTGTGTGAGAAACAGCTGCCTCTTTAGAAAGGGGTGTGTGGTCTGGACATGGACTGCTATTCTCAGTCCAGGTTTACATTTCAAGAGGGAACTGAGTCTCCAGTGCCCATCTGACATCTAGTGCAACCTGCTCCTACATCCAGCTCCCCACTGCATCCATCTCTGCCTCCCAGACTCCCCCTCAACTCCTCTCTGGGACTGATTCTGATTGGGAAACCCAGTCCATTCCATGCTGTGGAGCCCTAGATCTGGATGGCACATTCAGACTGGGTCATTGTAGGAGAGTCTAATAAGGGATCCATTGACAAACCTATAACCTGTAGGGACAAGAAGGGGGAGGGCTTAACAGAGCGCCAAGAGGGCTGACCCATTGGAGACTAGCATTTCATGGAGGGAGGCCACCAAGCCATGGTGACTGTGCAGAAATTGAACTGGGGAATAACCCCCTGACCTCACACTGCCTCCTCCCCACACGGGCTGAGGCCAGTCTGAAGCCAGAGGACAAGGAAGCCTGTTGCTGAGGTCCTGGGCACACACAGAAGGGAGGAGATATCAGTGGAAGGCAGAGGACATTCAGCCCCATCCCACCCATAGAGGTGACATGGGTATAGAACCGTCTGGTCTCATCAAATCTAAGGCCACCAGGACTCTTCTAAAATACCAGATCTCTTTCGGGTTGCCAGTTCTCTGAGCCTCATCTCTGACTCCTGGCAGTAAAAGGCATAAGCAGTTGCTCCCAGGAAGGAGGAGAGGAGACGTTCAGGCCAGGTTTATTGAAAGAGGAGGGTGACCCACCTGGACAGTGGGTCAGTTACTCAAGGACAGTTAGAGACCCCTTTTAGATGGGACAGTAGTGGGTAGGCGAATTTCACAGCTTGCCCAAAAGTTTAGTGTCTGTTGGTGTGTACCTCTCTGGGTGGGGCTAGCCAGATCCTTTGTCTTTGTCCTAGGAGGAAAAGGGGAGAGGAGGGGAAAGTGCTGTGTGTGGCTGTGTTAGGCCCCCCAACATGCAACCACCTGGGTGAGTCATTTGAGCAGGTTTCCTCCAGCCTTCAGGGGGTACAATGACAGCCCCTTGTCCTAGATTCACCTGAGGACACAGTAGGGGCCTCCTGAGTAATCCCCTCACTTTGTATTCATGCAAGCCCTGATGTGTGGGGAGATAACAGTACAGGACTACACTTGGCCCACAGGGACCAGGATGCAGAGATAAATGCTTCTCTTCACCCATCAACAGTTCAGAAATACATTTCATTGGCTGCCTTCAAAGATTTGATTCCTGATTGTGAGTGCCAACGCTCTGGGACCTTTTCCCTGCAATTTTCACCTAGTTTCTGCAACCCCTTTGCCCTGACGGGTGATATTGCTCCTACGGTCTCTCTCTTCCACCCTGATTTGACTCCCTGCTCTAGATTTTAGACTCCTGGGAGACTAATGACCAGCACTTCCTAAATGTCTCCACCCAATCCAGCTGATGGTCAGGCAGGCAAGAAATGGACACAAAACTCAAACTGGGAGATCTGAGGTGAAATTGTGGAAAGGATTTATTAACACAGACATAAGATGCCACTGTGCCAAGGCCCAGGGATCAAATGCCAGTCCTCCATAGTGGTAGTCAGCTCTGTAACTTATCATAGGGTTGGTTTTCCATCCGTGTCCTCTGATCCAGCTCTCCTGTTCCCTGCCATAATTTCACAGATAAATCCCCTACACTCTGCTGCCCAGATGTCTAGCTACCTAAACTAAAAAGCATTATTTCTCAAATGTGGTTTTAGGACTTCTGGAAGGTCCAGCCATTTCAGAGCCAAGTAGTTCCTCCTTATTCATGTGCAAGGCCCATCGCTGTCTTCCATCATGTCTAGCTTGTCTGATTATTCATTGTCTGATCACCCATTGTGCTCTGACCAATCCATGAAAGTAGCCATTCTAGCTGTTCTCCAGCCTTTCAAACCATTCTTCTGAGCAAGCTGCTAGAGACTATTTTGCCCATGGTCACCTTCTACCTTGGAACCAGAGGTCCCAGGTTCTCCCTGGATTGGAAGTACCAGGAACAGTAAAGTGGCCAGGAGCATGACAAAAGATTATAGCTGTGGAGAGGAAGGGAGACGGATGGAGCTGAAGAAAATCAAGGAGGTGGAATTATAGAATCTTATGATCAGGAAAGACATGGGAAGATAAAGGCAAGGATGGGCCCGGTCTTCCCCCTGGGGCAGCTGGATTGATGGGAAGCCTATCTCACAGTCTGTGAGAGAGTCTCCTAGTGGGAAGATCGTGGTAATTCCAATAATTCTAGATTCGATCCCTCACAAATGTTCACCTCTTTACATATCCTCTACACAGGCTTGGCCAGGTTCCATACAGGTTTCAAACTCTGAGAGTTTGGTTATAGAACTCTATATGCATGCTATAATGTATTCTCTTTTAGTTGAACTAACACACTGTGGAATTTTAAAAATTCAACTTTGCCAAGAAACCCATAGAAAACCAAATTATAATAAAGACTTGGAGGAATTATACACTAGCTTCCCTGGAAGTTTGCTGGGCCTGAAGTTTCTTACTTCCTGCTCCACTCTTAAGACTTTATCTCTACTTTCTGGTTTCCTGACCTTAAGCAATTAGGTCATTCTCTGCCTTTTATTTCCTGGGGAGATAGGCCACATCAATCACATTCATAGCCCTAATTGAGCCATGTACAGTGCCCACACCCCAACCTACTGCGACAGTCAGAGTCTGGGAGGGAGGAAGGTCTATGTGGGTCATCAATCAGAACACTCATCCCAGAGCTTCTTAAAGGTAACACTCATATAGAGTGTTACAGGGGCCAAGCCACAAAGACAATCTCAGTGATCATTCCAAACAATGCTGATGCAAAATAGAAGCAGCCCCCAAGCCTGGAAAAGCAAGATCTCAAAGGGACGCAGAAGACTGAGGCTGGAAGATGAATGTGAAGGTAAGTGTCAAATAATAGGTAGGGCTGTCCAGAAAAAGTTCTTTCTTGGAACAGAAGTCAGGTTCCAGCAGCAAATGTCTTTTCCAAGCAATGTGCTGGAAAAGGCCACAAGTTAGAGGCAGTGGACCTTGTCCTGGGAGAATGAAATATTCCAAAATTAGTTGATTAGTTGGTTGTGAGCCAGGCCCTGTGCTAAAGCACTTGACTCACATATTCTGTTTATTGATTCCCAACCTCACAGTAGATAGTATTTCCCCTGTGTGTCAAAGGAGGAAATTAGAGCTTGGAGAAGTCAAATTACTTGTTAACTAGGCTGGGATTTGAATATAGGTTTGTCAGTTTCTAAAGCCCCTGTTTGTTACATTAGAATATTCTAAATTCTCTGAACGTGCTTGGCTTCTATCTACGTCCTGAGGTGCTATTAATATCACACGTTGGCTCAACCTGAGTAGGAGACATATGGCATCTCAAGAATATGAGCAAGTGGAAATGAGAAAGCTGGAACCCAATGAGTCAAGGGCTGAGCCCAGGTGCACCTCTCACTCTATTTTTTTTTTTTTTAATGAGATGGGAGCTCACTCTGGAGTGCAGTGGCACAGTCATAGCTCACTGCAACCTTGTACTCCTGCCTCTAACTTCTTTGGGGTCCGGGGCAAGAGTAAGAATGGAGACCCGCATGTTACACCCCAAATATTAACTAGTTGTAAGGCAAGCTAACAAACTGATAAATAAAATATGTTCTATCCATTTTCCTTGACAAACAGATCTTCATAATAACTTGAAAAGCCAAATTAGAGTTGAGAATTCTTGGGTTTCTCTTGATTCTATGCTGAATGTGGCATTATGGAGCCCCTCACCCCCAGCCCCCTGCCTGACTTCTTTCTCCCTTTTCTAGGTTGCATCCTGCTTTGCAAAGGGCCTTACACATTCACACATGCCCAGACTCTTTCTATACTCAGTGTAGACAGCTCCCCTAGGCTGAGTTTCAAGCCAAGAGCTAGGCATGTTATGATAGCAGCCAACATAGAGGCCTGCACAGGTCCTAGAAGCAGGATCAGGACTGTTGAGCCAAAGAATTCTTGCTTCTCAGGTATCTGGAGTGCAGCCTAGAAGTTGGAAAGTATAGATTCCAGGTGACATAGCTGGTGGTCTTCTTCCCCCAAAGGGCAGGCTTGACTAAAGAGTAGCCCAAGTGGGGCCTTCTAGAGTATAGATGGCAGAACAGAAGCCCTCATCTCAGATCTAAAGGTGATATATCTGGATCATATAACACTGTAGTCCAAACCCCCTGGGCCACAGACTAGTGCTGGTATAGCAGGAGGTGAGCAGCAAGCAAGTAAGCAAAGCTTCTTCTGTCACTGTCTCCCACCCCCACCACACCCAGATGAGAGTGTCTAGTTGTAGGAAAACAAGCTCAGGGCTCCCATGAACTCTGAATTGCAGTAAGTTGTATAATTATTTCATTACACTCATATATTACAATAGAACAATAATAGAAAGTGCACCAAAAATGTAATGCATTTGAATCATCGAGAAACCACCCTCACCCTAAGTCAATGGGAAAATCGTCTTCCACGAAACCAGTATTTGGTGCCAAAAAGGTTAAGGACAGCAGATACGATACCTACAGCACAAACAAGTTGGCCAGCTTCATGATGACTCAGGCAGCATCTACACAGAGGTATTCAAACCAGCAGGGTGGCCATCTTGTCAAAGTACCAAAAGCAGCCTTCCACCCAACCCTGTCACAGGGTGCCAGTTGGGATCTGGAAACAAGGAGAGGGCTGTCTAAGGCTAAGCAAGACATAGCTCAGAGCTCTAGTCCTCAGAGTGTACTGAAGGTTAAATGCAAAACCCTCACTTATTTCTCACTAAGACAATAATGCCAGGCTAGCATCAGGTGGTACCAGCAGGACAGGTAACAACAGTTAACAACAGGCAGGAAGACTAATTCCAGGCCTCTGGCCTCCTGGAAGAGCTAAGACTGCTGATCAACTTCCACCCAGGTCAGGTCTGATTCAGACTCAGAGTCTGATCCTCCGTGTGAAGGGCAGTGATTCTAATCAGAAGAGATAGGGAAGGCATGAGCTGATCATTTCTCCATTAGGAGTGACAATATAAACCATGAAAATGGCTTGCTGAACAGGGCAAAATCCTGCTCCACCCAAAGTCAGTTTAAACTACCTACAGGCAGTCTGAGATCTACCAGGGAAGCTTCAAGATGCTCTATGGGTGGGGTCTGGGGGTCTCTTTAATGAATGGTTTCTGTTCTTAACTCTGTTTGAGTTCCACAGGTTTCCTGTGCTTTTGCTGCATACATTTTTTCTCTAAATATATAGCAATTTTTAAAAGAAAATATAATTTGTATTACCATTCCTTTTTATATGTATTTACATTTGGCTCTTTATTTTGGACAAGTCAGTCTGTCTTTGAATTTTCATACAATTTTTAAAAATTGAATAACATCACTACTTTGGTTGCCCTCAAATTTAGGATTAGAGTTTGTTAGAGAAAATCATTGGGTATAGACTTAAGTTCAGTTGTAGATGATTTTGCCAATTAACTATGTCATATGTTTAAGAATGTTATTTAAATTTGTTGGCTTCAGCTTCCTCATTTGTCAAAAATAAGAGTAAAAATGAAAAATGATTTAGCCAACTCAATGTTTGAGGCATCCATGAGGTAAAATGAAAGCACTTTCAAGGTGATGTGATATTGTACAAAAAGAAGTACTTTAGAATGAGGCAGGTAAGGGTTTGAATTTTGGGGCTGCCATTTATTTATTGGTTGTGTAATCTTGGGCATTTTTCTTAAGCAACTTGACTTTGAGTTTCTCTGTCTGTAAAATAGTGGACACAACACTTATTTCAAGCAGTGTTGTAAAGATTTGGATGACTTTGTGAAAGAAACTAATGCAATTCTTTCTATATGGTGGATAACTGAAACTATTAATTTCATTTTTTTCTATAATAAAATACTACAGAGGGGTCTAATTAAATGTAATTAATTGATCTGGAATATTTTCCTTTCAATTCTTCTAAAATAAAAATAAAGGAAATTAAAGCTATAAAATTCAAGGATACTATAATAATACAGAGAACTTTAATACTCCACTTTCAATAATGAATAGACTGCCTAGACAAAAGAACACCACTATAAACCAACCAGATCTAACAGACATCTACAAAACACTCCACCATTAACTACAGGACACACATCCTTTTCAACTGCCTGTGGATGGAACATACTCCAGGATAGACCATATGTTAGGCCATAAACAAGTCCCAAAAAGTTTAGAAAGATTGAAATCATGCAATGTTTCTTCTTTGATCACAATGGAATGAACCTAGAAATCAATAACAGAATGAAAATAAAAATTCACAAAAATGTGGAAATTAAACAGTACACTCTTCATCAATGGATCAAAGAAAAAATGGCATGGGAAATTAGGAAAAAAATGCAACATACCAAAATTCATGGGATATAGCAAAAGTAGTGTCCAGGATAAGTTTATATTATAATTTTAAATGCTACATTAAAAAAGAAGAAAGATTACAAATCATTAAACTAACTTTTCATCTGAAGGAACTAGAAAAAGAAGACCACAAATAAACCCAAAGTTAGCAGAAAGAAGGAAGTAAGACAGATTAGGGAAGAAATAAAAAAGAGAATAGAAAGACAGTTGAAGCAATGAATTAAAAACAGTTTCTTTCAAAAGATTAACAAAATCGACAAACATTTAGCAAGACTGATGAGGGGGTTTGAGAGAGTGAGAATATAAATAACTAAAATTAGAAATGAAAGAGAGTATATTACTACAAATCATACATAAATAAAAAGGATTATGAAACACCATGAACAACTATACACCAACAAATTACATAACCTAGATGAAATGTAAAACTTCTTAGAAACACAAATTATCTAAACTGACTCATGGGGAAATAAAGAATCTCAGTAGGCCTATGACAATCAGAGATGGAATTAGTAGTCAAAGATCTCTTAGAAAACAAATGCCCACAACCAGATGACTTCACTGGTGAATTCTACCAAACATTGAGACCAGAATTAACACCAATCCTTTCCAAACTCTTATAGAGGTTGAAGAGGAGGAAACACTTCTTAACTCATTCTATGAGAACAGCATTGCTTTCACAATCAGGAAAAAATGTCACAGGAAAAGACAATTAAAGGGATAGGGAAGAAGGCAGACTAGAAGCAGCCTTCATTCATGCTTTCAAGGAGAGGATCAAAGATTGCAGGTAAAAGTTGACCTGTGGATGGACCATCTCAGAGAGAACACTATGAATAATCAGAGAAGTGACTGGAGACACCCAAAGTGAGGAAAGGAGAAAGACTTGATCAACGTGGCAAGATTGGAAGGTACCTGGGGAAGGATCCACACATGGGGAAGAGTCAGAGGAGAGGTCCCTGAGACTCCACACTTTCCCAGAAGATATTAAAACCTGAGCTATGAGGCTCCCCCACCACAGCTGGCCTCCAAACTGATCAGGGAGCTGCTTGGAGACTACAGCAGCATTGCACTAGATCAGGCACAGTGAGACCTGCCACCTTCTGACCCCAGGTTACTACAAAGATGCCATTCTGCACTCTCAGCCCCAGAGCACTGGTCTGCAGAGAGGTTGGCTCCACTGTAGCCACTTCCCCCATTATCTCTGTGAGCCCTGGGAGGGAGTTTGGGGGCATTCTCATGCACAGGGTGACTAGATGCCATGTAATCTCCCAAAGGTTCCTCCACTAGCCACCTCCCAGGGATCCAAACAGAGCAGGTGCCCACCAGCCCTCAGCATCTGCTAACACTGTCTCAATAGTATTGCTGCTGCCACCTGAGTACCACCATAGCAGCTGCCATGGTCAGACCTAGATGGAGGGAGAGCCCCAGATATTACAAGTCCTTGGTGGGATGCTGTACATCTTTCTGGCCCCACCGGCCACACACAGACTAGCCAATATAGCCTGATGGACTTTCCCATATCAAGCCACTACCCCACAACTCACTCAAGCACTAGACAGGCCTCCTCCACTGACTCATTTGAGTGCCCGCCAAGGTCCAATGCCCTACACAGGTACCTGCCAAGGTCCCATGACACCCATAGACACACACCACAGTACTGCAACCTACCCAGGCATGTGCCACAGTCCCATAGTACCCACCTGACCACGAGCTAGCTGTCATACTGTGATGCATCTGGGCACCCATAAAGGTCCTGTGATACACCTCCATGAAGCACCCAGCCATCTAACAAGTTCCCACAACCACAACCCATCCTGCAGCAAATTGCAGTCCCATGATAGGCCCAGGAACCAGTGAAGATTCCATAACCCACCTGTCCACTGTGGTTCTGTGCCTAAGCATCATAGGGACCCTAGAAACCATGAGCACAACATTTCAGTGCACTTTACACATGAGTGACTCTAACCATCCCCTGCTATCCAGACATTGTGGCACTGCCCCTCACACATTGCTGCAGATTCACTGACCAAAAGCCACCTCCCCTGAATGCCACCACTGCCCCTGGAACTGTGTGGAGTGAATGTCCACAGCTCTAACATCTGGGTCACTGCCTAAATAGCCTCACCCTGCCACCATTGCCACAGCTATGTGGAGGCCTAAGCAGAGCAAACTCACACACCACTCACCTCTTTGAAGAAGGACTCAACCAGTTCCCTATCCAAGTTCTCGACAGTGACCTGGGAACCAACCCATCATTCTAAATGAATATTCCCCAGCACTGGCTTGGACTGTGACAACCACTGGGGAATGGGACAGTGCTGGAGAGTGGCTATGTTATAAGTTCTCAGGATATCCACCCTTCTCCTGATGGATCAATTCTCCAAAGTAGAACACAAAAATGTACTCAATACTACTATGAAATCAATATATACACACCTACACATTCATACAAATGGTAAAACATAATGATAGTCCAGAAAGTAGAAGAGAAGAGGAGAGAGAGGGGAGGGAATGAAGGAGGGTATCTGGGGGGACCTCACCTAATGTGCATGATGCAATGGTACATTTCAAAACTATTAAGAAAAGAATATAATTGTGATAAATGTGTTAATCAGTTTAATGTAAGCATTTCACATTGTATATCAAATCAGTACACTGAACCCCATAAATGCATCAATGTACACAGTTACAATTTTTAAAAAAATTTTTTAAAAATGTTACCCAGGGATATCGCCTTCTTCTCACCTTTCCTAGCAAAGGAGAATAGGTGTGCCACAAACCTATCAGGACTAAGCTGAAAGAAGAGGTGAAAAGAAACCAGCAAAAGAATTCTGGCAACAACAACAACCAAAAAAACAAGTTTGACACTCCCACACCCCCAAAGGATCACAATAGATCCATAGTAACAAACCCCAACCAAAAGGAAACTTTTGAAATTCCATAAATGGAATTCAGAATATGGATAGCAAAGCCAAATGTGGTAGCTCATGCCTATAATCCTAGAACTCTGGGTGGCCAAAGCAGGAAGAGCTCTTGAGTTCTGGAGTTTGAAACCAGACTGAGCAAGAGTGAGACCCCTGTCTCTACTGAAAATAGAAAAGTTAGGGTGGCGCCTGTGGCTCAAAGGAGTAAGGCACCAGCCACATATGCTGGAGGTGGTGGGTTCAAACCCAGCCCCGGCCAAAAAAAAAAAATAGAAAAGTTAGCCAAGCATTGTAGTGAATACCTGTAGTCCCAGCTACTTGGGGACCTGAGGCTGGAGGATGACTTGAACCCAGGAGTTTGTGAGTAATGTAAGCTAGGCTGATGCCATGGTGCTCTAGCCTACGGCAACAGAGTGAGACTCTGAAAAACAAACAAAACCAACAGAAGATGGATGGCAAATAAGATGAATGGGACAGAAGGAAAAGCTGAGAACCAACACAAAAAAGCCAAAACAATTTTAGGACATAAAAATTAGAAAGTGAAAAACTCACTAAAGAGATCAACAACATAAGAAAGGATATAACAGAATTTAAAGAAATGAAGGAGTCATTTAGGAAATTACAAAATACAACAGAAAGTGCTTTAATAACAGGCTAGACAAGGCAGAACTTGAACTAACCCAGTTAGTAAAAATGCAGAGAAAAGAATAAAGAATAATGACCATCACTTGGAGAAATGTGGGACAACGCGAAATGAGTCAGTATGACTTATAGATATCCTAAATGAAGAAGAAGAAAAAGCAAAAAGGCAAAACACATGGAAAGCCTATTTGAGGGGATTATCAAGGAGAACTTACCTGGTATCACCAGAGATGCAGACATCCAGATACAAAATGGTCACTGAACACCAGGAAGATTCATAGCAAATAGGACATCTCCAACACAAATAGTCATCACCTTGACCAAAGTCAAAATTAAGGAGAAAAAGCTATAAGCCTCAAGAAAGAATAACTAACCTACAAAAACCAATAAAGCAAACAGAAATGTCTAAGCAGAGACCTTACAAACCAGAAGGAATTTGGGACCCATTTTTAGTCTTTGTAAACAGAATAGCTGCCAACCAGGAATTTGGTATCCTGCAAAATTAAGTTTCATAAATGATATAGAAATAAAACCTCCTCCAGACAAGCAAACATCAAAAGAATATGTTACTACTAGTCTTCCCTACAGAAAATGTTCAAAAGTATGTTATACAAAAAACAGCACAACAGACATCACCAGAGTAAAAATACCCAAAAGTAAAGATCATGGCTCTTATAGAACAATAGAACAGGAGAGAAAAAAAAAAAAAACAAAGAATCGTCCAAAATGATGAACAGAACAGCATCCCACCTATCAATACTAACAGTGAATATGGATTCTCTGAATACCCCATTTAAAATACATAGACTGGCTGAATGGATGGAAAAGCACAACCCAAGTATTTCTTGTATCCAAGAAACACATCTAACCCACAAGATCTCACACAGACTCAAAGTATAGAGATGGAAAAAAAATAATCAACACATATGAAAACCAGAAGTGAACAGGTATAGCCATTCTCACATCAGATACAATAAGATTTTAAATCAACAGTGATTTTTTAAAAAGACAAAAGTGATCATTATATAATACTCAAGGGAGTAATTCAACTAGAAAACATAGCAATCTTAAATATACCTGAACTTAACACAGAAACTTGCAGATTCATAAAGCAAATCCTGCTAGATCTAAGCAAAGTAACAAACAATGGCATCTTATCCGAGAGGGACTTCAACATCCCACTGACAGAATTGAACAGATCAGAGAGTCAGAAAATGAATAAAGAAATACTGGACTTAAATGACACTCTAGAACAAATGAACCTAACAGATATTTCCAGAAAATTTTACCCACAAATACTGAATATAATTCTTCTTATCAACACATGGAACATTTTCCAATATTGATCATATTTTAGACCACAAAACAAATGTCAGAAAATACCAAAAAATCTAAATCATACCATGTATCTTCTCAGTCTATGGTAAAATAAAACTAGAAATCAATTCTAAGAATTTTAAGAAAACCACTCAAATCTACACAAAGTCATGGAAATTAAACAACCTACTTATGAATGATCCCTGGGTCAATGATGAAATAAATATGGAAATCCAAAGATTCCTTGAAGTGAACAAAAAAGGGGACACAAATTTCCTAAATCTATGGAATAGAGTAAATACAGTCCTAAGAGGAACATTCATAGCCTTAAATGCCTACAGAAAGATTACAGATTAACAATCTAATATTACTCTTTAAAGAACTAGAAAAAGAAAAACTGAACCCTAAGCCAGCAAAAGAAATAACAAAGCTCAGAGCAGAACTAAACAAAACAAAACCCAAAAAACATAATACAATGGGTCACCAAAACAAAAAGCCATTTCTTTGGAAAGATAAACAAAATTGATATACCATTAGCCAAATTAGAAATAGAAGACAAAGGACTCAAACACATTCAGAAGCAAAAGAGGAGAAATTACAACTGATAATTCAGAAGTGCAAAATATGTGAAACTATAAAAACCTTTATGCTTACAAACTAGACAACTTAATGGATAAATGGATAAATTCCTAGAAACACACAACCTCCCTTTCTGAATCAGGAAGAAATAGAAGTTTTGAATGCACAGCAATAACAAGCAGCAAGAATCAATCAGCAGTACAAAATCTCCCAAGAAAAAAAAAAGCCCAGATCAGATGGATTTACAGCCTAATTCTGCCAGACCTACAAATAAATTGAACCTATCTACAGGAATTACTCCATATCATTGAGAAGGAGGGAATCCTCCTTAACTCATCCTGTGAAGCCAATATTACCTTGTACCAATGCCAGGAAAGGACATCCCAAAAAAGAAAACTACTGACCAATATCTCTTATCAACACAGATGTAAAAGTTTTCAACACAATTTTAGCAAAGTAAATTCAATAACACATCAAAAAGATAATTTACCATGATCAAGTGGGTTTTATTCCAGGAATGCAAGGATGGTTCAACACATGTAAATCAATAAACATGATTCACAACATAAACAGAGGCAAAAAAAAAAAAAAGACCTATGAATAGATGCAGAAAAAGCATTTGATAAAATATAGCACATTTTTCATTATAAAAATTTTCAGTAAACTAGGTATTCAAGAAATATATCTCAAAGTTATAAAAACCATATATGACAAACTTGTAGGCAACATCATACTGAATGGGGAAAAATTGAAAGCATTCCCCCTTAATAACTGGGACAAGACAAGGGTGCCCATTGTCAACCTTCTCACTTCTATTCAGCATAGTATTGGAAGTCCTGGCCAGAGAATCAGCAAGAGAAAGAAATAAAGTTCATTCAAATCAGGAAAGAGGAGGACAAACTACCCTGTTTGCTGACTATATTATTTTGTATCTAGAAAACCCTAAAGACTCCACCAAGACTCCTACAATTGACAAATAAATTAAGCAAAGTCTCAGGTTACAAAATCAATGGACACAAATCAGTAGCATGTCTATATACTAGTAACACTGAAACAGACAGTCAAAGCAAGGACTCAATACCATTCACCACAGCTACAAAGAAAATAAAATACCTAAGAATATACTTAACCAAGGAGGTGAAAGCTCTCTATAAGGAGAGCTAGAAAGCATTCATGAAAGAAATCTTCCATGGCACAAAACAAATAGAAAAAAATATCCCTTGTTTATGGATTGGCAGACTCAACATTATTAAAATGTCCATACTACCCAAAGTGATTTAGAGATTCAACACAGTCCCTATTAAAATACCAATATCAGATTTCACAGATGTAGAAAAAAACAACCCTAAGCTTCATTTGGAACTATAAAAGAGCCCCAAAAACCAAAGAAACCTTAAGCAAAAAGAAATCTGGAGGCATCTCATAACCTGACTTTAAATTATTCTACAAGGCCATAGTAACAAAAACAGCATGATACTGGTATAAAAGTGGAGAATTAGACCAATGGATCAGAAAAAGAATCAGAAATAAAACCATCTACCTACAACCAAGTCATCTTTAATAAAGAAGACAACATACATTGGAGAAAGAACACCCTATTCAACGAATGGTGTTAGGAAAATTGGCTAGCACATGCAGAAGAATAAAACAGGACCCCTATCTCTGACTACTCACAAAAATTAATTCAAAATCGACAAAAGACTTAAATGTAAGGCATGAAGCCATAAAAATTCTAGAAGAAAATGTAGGAAAAACTTTTCTAGACATTGGCCTAAGCAAATAATTTATGACTAAGACCCCAAAGGCAATACAGCACCTATAAAATATAAATAAATGGAGCTTTAATAAAAAAAAAAAAAACTTGAACACAGCAAAGGAAATAATCAAGAGAATGACAGACAATCTACAGTATTGGAGAAAATATTCACAAACTATATATCTGACAAAGGACTAATAAGCCAGAATATGCAAAGAACTCAAGCACATCAGAAAGAAAAAAACACAAACAATTCCATCAAAAAAGTGGGCAAAAGACATAAACAGAAGTTTTTCAAAAGAAGATACAAATGGCCAAGAAACATAGGGAAAAAAAATCAATATCACTACTTATCAAGGAAATGCAGATTTAAACTATAATGAAATACAACCTTACCCCTATCAAAAACAATAAATGCTGGTTTGGATGCAAAGAGAAAGGAAGGCTGATATACTATGGGTGGAACTGAAAATTAGTACAATTTCTATGGAAAATAGTATAAAAATTCCTCAGAGAAATAAATGTAGGCCTGCAATTCAATCTAGCAATTCCACTGCTGGGTATCTACCCAAAGAAAAAGAAGTCATTTTATTAAAAAATACACATGTATGCAAGTGTTTATCACAGCACATTTCACAATTTCAAAGGTATATAATCAGCATAAGTGCCCAGCAGTTCACGAGTGGATAAAGAAAAGATGACATGTATATGACAATGGAGTACTACTCAGCCATAAAAAAGCATAAAATAATACTGTTTGCAGCAACTTGGATGGAATTGGAGATCATTGTCCTACATGAAGTTTCTCAGGAAAGGAAAACCAAAAGTCATATGTACTCACCAGTAAGTGGGAACTTAACGACAGGTACACATGGACACAAAGAGATGTAAAGGACACTGGAAACCATGAAGGGGATGAGTGGGAGGCAGGATGAGGAATAAAAAATTAATGGTATAATGAACACTGTTATGGTAACAGGCATGCCAAAAGCCCTGACTTAAGTAAAATACAAGGTGTCCATATAGCAAAAATATTTGTAACCCCTTATTATTTTTAAATGTAAAAAAGAAAATTACAGACCCATATCTCTTTCAATATAGATATAAAATCCCTCAACAAAATGCTAGCAATCTAAATCTAACAGCATATTAAAAAGATTCTACATCACAACCATTTGGAATTTATTTCAGGAGTGCAAGGGAGGTTCAACATAAGAAAACCAATCAATGTAATATATCACACTAATAAAATGAAGGAAAATTGAATGCAATTATCTCAGTTGATACAGAAAGGGCATTTGACAAAATACTCAGCAAACTAGTAACAGGAGGGGGAACATTCTCAACATGATAAAGGATATTTATAAAAACCCACAGCCAACATCATGATTACACTTTCCCCCTAAGATCAGGAACAGTATTAGGATGCCTGATTTCACTAATGCTAATGGGCATTGTGCTTGAAGTTATTGCCGGAACAATTAGGAGAGAAAAAGAAATAAAAGACATCCAATTGTAAAGACAGAAATACCTATCTCTATTTGCAGACAACATTATCCTACACAAAGAAAATCCCAAAGAATCCACAAGAATCCACTAGAGTTAATAAAGAATTCAGCAAAGTTTGAGACTGTAAGATCCACACACAAAATTCAATTGGGTTTCTTTATACCTGCAATGAAAAATTCAAAAAGGAAAGTAAGAAAATTTTTATTTACCATAGCATCAAAATAATTAGGAATAAATGTAATGAAGAAGGTAAAAGACTTTGTACACTGAAAACCACAAGACATCACTGAGAGAAATTTTAGAGAAACCTAGTAAGTGGAAAGACATCTCAATGTTCATGGAAAGGAAGACTTGATTTTGTCACGATGTCAAAATTACTCAAATTACTATAATACTCAAAATTACTCAAATTACTCAAATAGATCTATAAATTCAGTATAATTCCTATCAAAATTCCAACCACTTTTTTTTTTTTTAAGAAAAGGAAAAGCTAATCGTAAAATTTACATGGAATTGCAAGGGGGCCCAAAATAGCCAAAAAATTTTTGAAAAAGAAAACAGCTTGATGAAAGTATTTCAAATTGTATATGAAAACAGTACAATGTACCCCATGTTTGCATTAATGTATACAGCTATCAATTAATAAAAAAATTAAAAATTAAAAGTTAAAAAAAAAACAAAGTGGGAGGACTCATACCTTCCAATTTTTAACTTAATAAAACTACATCAATCAAAATATTGTGGTACTAGCATAGTGATAAACATACAGACCAATGGAATAGAATTGAGAGTTCAAAAATAAACCCACACATCTAAAGCCAACTGATGTGTCATAAGGTTGCATCCTCACACCTAATACAAAAATTAACTCAACATAGATCAACCTTAAATGTATTCATTAAAACAATAAAACTATTAGAAGAAGACAAAATGTTATATCTTTGTCACATTAACACCAATAGCATAAGAGACAAAAGAAAAAGTAAATGAGATTTTAAAATCAAATTTTAAATTTTTGTACTTCAGAAGAGAGGGGGGAATGGGTGGAGGGAGGGGGATTGGAGGGACCATTTTTGAGGTTTATCTTACAGGGGTACAAGTGAATCTCTCTAAGAGTAGAATCAGAATGTTTTAAAACAATAACTGAGAAAATGACATGAAGGCTGTGTTGATCAATTTGATGGAAGTATTTCGGGTTGCATGTGAAAACCCCACACTGTACCCCAGAAGTGCATTAATGTACATAGTTACCATTCAATAAAAAAAAAAAAAGAGTTGGCATTTATCAACCATTCACTCTGGTTCAGATGAGGCCTCTCTTCACTCCATGAAAAAGATGGTATCACTAGTACCATTTTACAGAGATGGATACATTAAGACATAGAAAAGTGTACAGCAAAGCTCACTCAAATTTAGAGAACAAGTGATAAAATCAGCATTTGGCCCCAAGCAGTGAGCTCCAAGCCTGTATTTGTAACCATTGCTTTGCGGGGCTGGATAAGCTGTGCCTGGCTCTGTGATAAGCCTGGCACAGCTTAGTGAAGTTCCTTCAACAAAGGTTTACTGAGGCCTTTGGACTCGCGTGTTACTAGAAACTGGCTGCAGAGCAGTGCTGACATGAGCAGGCCTGAGCTCACAGACTTGACTTTTCGGCATAGAGTATGGAAAATAACCCAATAAAAAAATGAAATAATTGCAGCTTGTAATTATTGTGAATGGGAGGAAATAAACAAGGAAATAAAGACTGGATAGCAGAGAAGATCTACTGCAGAACATTGGCCTGAAGTAGGGACTCAAAATATCAATTGAATTTATTTGTGGAATGAAATAATTTGGGGCAGCTGTTAAATCCTCCATAAATTTACAACTGGTTAACTAACCCCTTCCAAAGAATGCTGAATAGTACCCTGTTGTCAGTTGAAATAAGGTGTTTACTCTAACCAGGTCCCAAAACATTTTTTAAAATGGGATCTGATTTAATACCTTACAGAAGCTATGAGATTGGATTTTTCATAGATGGAAAGATGCAGTCAGAGCAGAAATGATAAGAGATATAGCCACTTTCTTTTGCAAAATATGAACATGGGATTTTATACTGCGAAGCCTCACCTTCTCTTTTGCCCTTTCATATTTCAATGATTAGCTAAGAGCAAACAAAACCATCCTCACCAGCCAAGTCTCCCTTCTGAAGCCTCTACATTAGTTCCAAGGTGAGTAGAATGTTCCAAGCGCTTTCAGCAAATGAGTTTTCATCCACACGACAAATAATTTATGGGGAAGAAAGAGCACAGTATTTGATGTCATACGACAATCATCATAAACATGTTCCTTCCAGTGTAACAGGCAGACAGGCAACTGTCAGTTCTCTGCCTCCATCTTGGCCCCAGTTCCTCAGGCTGTGAATTCCTGGGAGAGGATGAGAAACAGCCTCAGAAATTTCACAATAGCTGATATCTTATGCAGGAGTCAAATACTGATTCCAGTTACAGTGAGTGAGTTTCGTTGAGTTCTAAGTATATAACACAAGGAATGAACTAATTTTTTCTTGGCAGATAAACCCTTCACATATTTTTTAGAACCTGCAAAATATTTGCTGCAGAATTGAATACTTGAAATGGAGAATATCAAAAAAGAATAATAATATTAAAAAAATGTTTGGCCATGGAACAAAGCACTGGGGGAGAGAAAAGAACTCAGCAGGAATTAGGATGCATATTAATCAGAGCTGGCTCCGCCACTGTATCATTTTTGACAGTTCTGTACACATTCTAGTCCCATTACGTACTCTAGGTTTCAATTTCTTTCTCTGCAAAATAACGATGTAGAAGTACATAAGAGGTTGTAACCTGGTGCCATAAGAAAATCATGATGTGTTGACTTTTGTACTATGGCTCTGGGTTTTTGGTTAGTTATAATCTCCCCTTTGGGGGGGGGAGATTTTTTTGATAAAAATTCTTTTAAAAATAAATTTTAATCTTATAGAAAAGTTGCAAAAAATAGTACAAAAGACACTCAAACACGAGTTTTACCAGTGATTCAATGGTTGTTTAATCTCTGGACTATTTGATAATACTTGGGTCATTACTAATGTTTGAGGTACACAAAAGTCAAGAAATGTGACAACCACGTGGATGGCTGAAACCCACCCAATAGCCCTGATAAGCCAGGCATGCTGAAACTTGCATGGGCGAATCAGAAAGGACACTATCGTGTTCCTAGGAAGTGAAATAACAGACCATACCATAGTCCATTTTAAAACTTTCATAATAAAATATGTATGCTAGAGGAGTTATGATTATTTTAACCATAACTATTTCAGTGCATTTTTTGGAACATGAAAGCCATATGTGTAAACAGAGTATTCTTTTCAAAAATTTTTGCATGTTTATTGTCATACCAACATACAACATCTTTCTATGTTATAAACCCATTAGATAACAGCTTTATAATTTTTTTGCTTAATGCAATTATTTTTGAAAACTAATGAGTTATAAGAAAACATTTATTGATACTGTCTTAAATATATATTATAATATTTATATTTTAATATATGTGTATATATATATATTATTTATTTATTTATTTTTCCAGGGCTGGGTTTGAACCCAGCACCTCTGGCATATGGGGCTGGCACCCTACTCCTTTGAGCCACAGGCACTGCCCCTGTCTTTTATATTTTTATATGCGGTTACCTTTCCTGATGACCTTTATTCACATAGATTTCTATTACTGTCTAGTGTAATTTTGTCTTGAAAGACACCCTGTAGAATGGTTTTCTAGACCAGATCTACTAGAGATAAATTTTCTGGCTTTGTTAATATGAAAATATCATAATTTCTTCTTTTCTTTTATATTTGTGTGTTCATTGATAAAAAAGTATATATATATATATTATGGCATATAACATAATATTTTAAAAATTATCATTGCTTTATTGGTAGAGTAGACGACTGTTACACCACAGTGAAGGAGAGTAATCTGGACGTGGAATCCTTAACTGACAAGAATTTTGATTTCCACTGCTGATGATGGGAAGTTAACTATTCATCATACTGAAGATTCCTTGAAAGCCTTTTCCCTCTGCTGCATTCAACATCTTATCTTTGTCTTTGATTTTTGTTGATTTGATTATGTTGTCTGTAGGTGTGGCTATCCTTAAATTTAATCTACATGGAAATTGGTGAGCTTCTTGGATGTGTAGATTAATATTTTTCTTCAAGGTTGGAAAGTTTTTTGACATTATCTGTGTATTGTTCTTCCTTTTTCTTTTACTGTTCTCCTTATGATTTTCCCATTATTCATATGTTGGTACACTTGATCATGCCTCATAAATCTTGAGGCATTTATTTATTTATTTAGAGACAGAATCTCACTCTGTCACCCTGGATATAGTGCTGTGGCATGATCATAGCTCACAGCAAGCTCAGTCTCTTGGGCTCAGTCTCTTGGGTTCAAGTGATCCTCCTGTCTTAGCCTCCAAAGTAGCTGGGACTACTGGCACCTACCAAGATGTCCAGCTAGTTTTTCTATTTTTGGTGGAGACAGGTCTCACTCTTGCTCAGTTGGTTGTGTACTCCTGAGCTCCAGCTTCCACTGGCCTCAGCCTCCCAACATGCTAGTGAGTCGCTGTGCCCTGCTCTATTTATTTTAATTTACTCTTTCTTTAATTTTTGCACTCAAAGTCAATGATCTCTCTTGCTCTGTCTTCAAGATGGGTGATTATTTCTTCTGTTTGCTCACATATGCTGTTGAGGCCCTTGAAGTTCCATAGTTTCTCCTATGGGAATGATTTTCAGTTTTTTCCCCCATGATTTTGGCTGTACAATTTTGAAAGAATTGGTTTTAGTTATTTTATCTATTTTATTTTTCTTCTTTTCTTGCCATATTGAAATAGCAAGTTCATCAAGCTTCTCACTTGCTTACTTGTCCATTCAGGACATTAATCCCTTCCTCTTGTCTTGCTATCACAAAATTAGAAAGGCCAAAATCCAGGACCCTAAGAAAACCAAATTCTGACATGAATCTGTAGGAAAAAGAACTCTCATTCATTGCTTATGGGACTGCAGAATAACACAAGCCCTTTGGAAGACAGTTTTTACTATATAGTCTAGTAATAATGTTCCTCCATACTGACACCAAAGAGGTGAAAACTTACTCCCATACAAAAGCTTGCACATAGATGTTTATAGTATCTTTAATTATATTTACCCAAACTTACAAGCAACCAAAACGTCTTTCAATTAGTGAATGGACGGGTAAACTGTGGTGTACCCATACAATGGGACATCCTTTAGTGATAAACATAAATGAGCTACTGAGCCACACACACACACACATGCGTGCACACACACATACTCACTCACTCACACACAATGGAGAATGTGGGAGTCAGATTTGTAGTGTAGTTTAGGCCAGGCAATTCTGGAGGGCTTGTTGACCAGAGTCTAAGTTCCTCAAACCCCTCAAGGCCAGCCATAGCCTGGTGGTCTATGCAGGAAGTCTGACACCCGGTAGGCTCAGGGCTAGAATTCTAAGGGTCCTGTTGACCAGAGTCCAGGATCCTGTAATCTCCCACTTCGGGTGCTACAGATGACCGAATTGTTATCTGGTGGCTGAGAACAGAATGCCTAGCAACCAAAGATTACCTTCACCTGAGTCCTGACAGGGCATAGGTAGAAATCACTGGAGTAGGCAGGTATATACCCAATTTATAAAGTATATGTGGTAATCACATGATGTGCTTGCATGATTTCCCTTTCCTTTGTTTCCTTTTTTCCTGATTGCAAATGATTACTTGCCTTAAAGAACTTGAATTAAGTTTCTGCGTTACATTGTGAACATGATTTATGATTTTTAATTGAATAAAGAGATCTTTGGGAGAATGTGCTGGTGCTGCACTTGCTGGTGCACGTGAGATGCTGCTAGCTGTCGTGTAGGCCTCTTATGGCCTCCTATCGGTTATTTCACCTGTGATAACTGAGTCTGAGTTTTTTCTCACATCAACTGTTCTCAGTGCAGATCCCAGCAAAGGTCGTGGGGACCCACATCTCCACAGGAGAAACTTAAATACATATTAAGACATTAAAAACACCCTGAAAAGGCTATATACAATATGAGCTCTTCAAGTCAACAGGGGAATGCAAGTATGATCCCTCAGGTATAGCATAAGGATATAAGGAGCTGAAAAATTCCTGACACTCGTGATGTCATAGCTGTCATATAATCATAGTGAAGTGGCATAAGTTTTTAGTAAATTCAGTGTACCCTAATTGCACAGTGTTTATACAGTCTATGATAATGTACGGAAATGTCCTCAGCTTTCAAATTTCAATTGTCCCGTGACACTAAAACTGCCTGCAAAATAAAGTTGTAATTAAAAAATGAAAATTTATTATTCTTTCAACCCATAATTCATTTTCCCTTTTTCTGGGTCAGTCAATACTCAAAAATTACTTTGCAAGTCCAAACTTCTTCTTCCTTCTGTGCCATGTGGCACACAGCAGAGCTAGCCCCATATACATGATAGCTTTGTGGACAGGCCTAGCTAGAAAAGAGGGTGTAAATGAAAAAAAAA
The DNA here is from genome assembly GCA_963574575.1 of Galagoides demidoff. Taxonomy (NCBI): domain Eukaryota; kingdom Metazoa; phylum Chordata; class Mammalia; order Primates; family Galagidae; genus Galagoides; species Galagoides demidoff. The sequence goes on along the minus strand of CAUYQV010071062.1, from coordinate 5,512 downwards.
GTAAATAATGTGCTTCTTTTAGCTAAATTAGGATTTTGTAAACTGGATGACATTGGGGATAACTATAGAACTATATTGAAAAATGCTTGGCTTGGCACCTGTGGCTCAATCGGCTAAGGCACCAGCCACGTACACCTAAGGTAGAGGGTTTGAATCCCCAGCCTGGGCCCGTCAAACAACAATGATGGCTGCAACCAAAAAATGGCCAGGTATTGTGGCAGGCACCTGTGGTCCCAGCTACTTGGGAGGCTGAGGCAGGAGACTCACTTGAGCCCAGGAGTTGGAGGTTGCTATGAGCTGTGATGCCATAGCTCACAGCTCATAGCTGTGAGGCAGCTTGGGCAACTCTACCCAGGGGGATAGCTTGAGGATATCCTGGATAGCCCAGCTTAGGCTGGGCACTCTACCCAGGGGGATAGCTTGAGGCTCCGTCTCAAAAAAAAAAAAAAGAAAGAAAAATACTTTATGGCTATATTTGCATGAAAGCATAAAGGTGAGTTTCCACTTTTCTCTGTATGTACATTATTATAAATGAATACATATATGTCTGTGTGTGTTTCAATACATTCAATGTATATGTAGATGTATTTTTTTTACTATAGAATGAAAAAAGTCACTTTAAGAAATGAAAGAAAAACATAGTTATCTATTATGCTATAACTTATTTATCTTTATTCTTCTCTGTCCAGAATGGGGAATTAGTACTTATTGGGGACTTAAAAAATATGTTGAACTGTACCAGAAATGTCAACTAATGCACGCTGGCAAGTATAAACAGAAGATGAGTTGATTTGCAAAAAGCCAATTAACATTCAAGTTTAGGTTATAGATGAATGATTATTTTATTCATTTAGATTAATTTTCTTTTAAAACAAATACTGAAGATTAAGAAAATACCCCCAGAGTAATGATTACATGTAATGGCATAAGCCAAAAAAAAATTATCATTTGTTTGGCTTTATCAAAGCTAATTACTTAACAGCCCTGCTTGGTGAGATGTGTTATTCTTGTATGACTCTTCCCACCTGAAAATGACACAGAGGCTGACTGGCTGATACAAAATCAACTCAGGAGATTCATGGGTGATCAAGACTAGTGGATCTTCAACCTATAAACAAATTGGAAGCATTTTTTTTCCTAGCACATTCTCCTAAAATATGATAGTAAATCATTTATTATCTTCTTACTCTACTCCTGGGACTGTTCTAACTGTTTATAATATATAAACTCATTAAAAATTTATACATTAAAACTTACGTAAAGTTTTGACTTATTATATACATATTTTCTTGGTAAAAAAAATGAAGCACAGAATTTAAGGAATTTTCTAAAGAACTTATAACTAACAGATGGCAGAATTGGAATCCAAACCTAGACATTACAGCACCAGAGCCAATGCTCTTAACTACAACAGTGAATGACTTTCAAAATGACCTCATCTTACAATAGCACTCCTTAATTTTGAGACATAAAGACAAAGTAGTCAAAAAAAAAGTCTCCTTTGTATCTGCACTTGTTCTTCTGATAGTAGAACCCGATTATCCTTCTAAGCCTAAGTCTTTGAAGTTAAGTTTTGCCTTGAACTCAGAGATATGTCCAAATTATCCATTTTATTGTTAACCATATGCAGTTGCACAGGTCATGTCTGCAAGTAGCAGGTGCTGAACTCCAGCATGGTCTCCACTCACCAAGACAAGCACTTGCTGGATGTATCTCTTTTGAGAGCCCTGTTGTTCTCACATTTTCATAAAGGCTTTATGTGCACTATCCTTATTCTTATAATTAATAATAATCAAGTGCCTATGTACTTTTACAATCCTTCCAACAGTCCAGAAAGAGCTTTCTGAATGAAAAAAATGAAGAAACTCAGATACTATGACCAAAGCTAAACATTTCAAAATGGAAGAGTTTGGATATCCATTGAATCAGTCTTATTTTAATTTTATAAATTCGCATACTAAGAAAGAAAGGGCTGGGTGTGGGGGGCTCATACCGTAATCCTAGCACTCTAGGAAGACAAAGTGGGAGGATTGCTTGAGCTCAGGAGTTCAAGACCAGCATGAGTAAGAGTGATACCCCGTATCTAAAAGACAAAACAAAACAAAACAAAAAACACTAGCATGGGCAGTGTGGGTGGTGCCTGTTGTCCCAGCTACTTGGGAGGCTGGGGCAAGAGGATCACTTGAGCCCAAGAGTTGAAGTTGCTATAAGCTATGATGCCACAGCACTCCAGTGAGACAGAATAAAAATAAGACCCTTTCTTAAAAAAAGAAAAAAAAATATACATATACACATAGACACAGAAGAAAGAAAGAAGGGAGGGAGTGAGGGAGAGAGGAAGGAAGAGAAAGGGATATGCATGGTAGTGGTGCACTCACAATCCACCACTACCACCTCCTCACATCATTGTCTTGTTTACCCACAATATAAACAACAGCAACAACGTTCATGATCTTTTCATGAAAACAATCTGTGTATCATTTTTAAATGTACTACTCTTTTGAGTTTTCAGAGGGGAGTGAAAAGATAATCAACAACATGTAATCTGAACAAAGAAAGCTATAGTCATTCCTTTTTATTCAAACTCTAACCTGAGCAGATGCCTTCCTCCATGCCTTAGGGATTTCTTTTTCTTTTTCTTTCTTTCTTTTTTTTGAGACAAAGTCTCACTATGTCACCCTCGGTAGAGTGCCATGGCGTCACAGCTCACAGCAACCTCAAACTCCCAGGCTTAAGTGATTCTCTTGCCCCAGCCTCCCAGGTAGCTGGGACTATCAGCACCCACCACAACACCCGCTGACATTAGGGATTTCGTAACATGATAACCAGGAGTAGGCTACCAAAGGTAAGGGGATCCTGTCAGGGGCATGCAAAATATTTAGTTCATTATTAACAATTACTTTTTATATTGTTTTGAGATAATTTTAGACTTAAAGAAGAGTTGCAAAAATGGTGTAAAAAATATTCTCATACCCTTTACCCAGCTTCCTCTTATTGTAGCATCTTACATTATTATAGGATATCACGAAAACTAGGAAATTATCAGTGGTGCGATACTATTGACTGAATAAGTGAGCTTATTGGATGTTACCAGTTTTCCACTAATGTTGTACTTCTGTTCTAGGATCCAATCCAGAATCCTCATTGCATTTACTTTTCCTGTCTTTATAGTCTTTTCTAATCAGGGGCAGCTTCTAAGTCTTTGCTTATCTTTCATAACCTAGATGCCTTTGAAGGATATCGGTCAGTTGCTTTGCAGACTGTTCTTCAGTTTTGGTTTTTCTCAGATGTTATCCTGATTGCATTGGTTATGCACCTTGGGGAAGGAAACCACACAGGTGAGAGGCCCTTCTTTCGTGTTTGTGTCTTTCTCATCACTACTTTTATATTTTATAGTTTTGAATCCTATTGTGAACAAAATTTCAAAGGAAATGTCTATATCCTTCCAGAAAAGAGAAGGGAGAACTTTTTTTAGAAGGTCTCCAGGACTTGACTGAGATTTATCTATGCCTATGCAAGCACAATCTATTGAAATTTTCCATCTTATTAGGTTGTCCTGAGCCATCTCTACTGATAGCAAAAGAATATTCATGGTTTATACCCTACAAAGCCCTAGCACATCATATCAGGATATACACACGATACCAATATGTACCATTGGCTATGCCAGCCTTGATTATTTGACTAAGGTGTTGACTAGTGGAATTTTTCACTGCAAACTTAATAGAGTCATGTATTATTGGAGTAGATTGTTTAACATTGTGCAAATATCCCATGTCTGTTTCCCTGCCTCTGTCCTAGTTGTGTGTTCTTTATGGACTCTTGCCTGTGGTTGTAATTGCTTTGGTGTTCGTAATGGTGATTTTATATTATTCTGTCTCTCATTTCTACATTTTTAATTGGAATTATTCTGTAAGAAATTATGTATATTATACATCTGTTTACCTGAAATTAGACAAAATCGCCCATGACTTGTCTTCTTCAGTGGAGTTTTAAAAGGAAAAAAGATCTTAAAAAGCTTAAAAACAGCTATTTGGCAACAAAAACTGATTTCAAGAAAATGTCTAACCTTTTCTAGGAAAGAAGGGGACAGAAACATTTTTGTTTTTAGTAAGTCTTCCAGGACTCAAATGAGATTTATTTTTGACCACGCAGACAAACCCTAATAAAATGTTCCATCCTGTGAGTTTTTCTGGATAGCTCTGCTAGTAGATGAGAGAAGAACATGGGTTAGACCTATGAGGTCTGTATAATGATCTCCTTGCTTTTCCTAACCTTTTCTTCAGCCTGGAAATTAAACCTTGCTGAGTTATATAATGCATTAAAAAATCATTAGCTTAAATTGGAGACTTCTTTATTACATTCCCAGTCCTGGGTTTTTTCCTCCCTCCTCCCCCAAAGTACCCATGATGACAAAAGATGACCTTCAAGATTTGTGGAAAGTACAAGATAAATAAGGAAAAAATAGTTTTATTTCTATATATAGGCAATGAACAATCTCTAAAGGAAAAGTATATTTTATTGTTGTTACAATAGCATCTAAAACATAAAATACCTAGGAATAAATTTAAAGACATGAATGACTTAACACACTTAAAAATATAAAACTTTAGTGAATTTTAAAATATCAAATAAATGAGAAGATCCTATTCGTGGATTAGAAGAAATAACATTGCTAAGGTAATATTTCCCAAAGAGATGTACACATTCAATGGAATCTATATTAAAATTCACAGCATCTTTTTAAAGAAATGTTAAATAGATTCGAAATTCAAAATTTATATGGAATTGCAAAAATCTCAGAATAGCCAAATTCATATTGAAAAAGAATAACAAAGCTAGAGGACTTGAACTTCACTTAATTTTGACAATAAATACAAACCTTCAATGATCAAGACAGTGTGGTACTTATATAAAGATAAACATATAAACCAATGGAATAGAACTGAGAATTCAATAACAAACCCAAACATCTATGAGTAATTGATATTTTTATTGTAGATTAGTAGGAGAGTTCATACAATTAGGTTATGTTATTTGCATTTGGAAGGTAAAGTCTAAAGTCTGAGTCATAGTTGAATCCAATTAGTTCCCAACTATTGGTATATGGCACACTTCCTGGGTCAAGGACTTGCCTAATTCATTTTTGACAAGGATTTCATGACCATTCAATGGCAAAAGTATAGTCTCAACAAATTATGTTGGGAAAATTGGATAGGCACATTAAAAGGATGAATTTGGACCTCTGCTGCATACCATATAAAAATTACTTGCAATGGACATAAAAGCACAGCAATAAAATGTAAAAATTGGTAAATTAAACTCCACAAAATTCTAAAACTTTTGTACAAGAAAGTACATTATTAAGAAATGTAGGGGGGCGGAGCCAAGATGGCGGACTGCAGCCAGCTTTTTACAGAAGCTCCCGTCCAGAAGGAGGCTGAAAGGACAGAAGTTTAGCTACTTAGCTGATGGTCTGGAGCAGAGCCAAGAGAGAAGAATGAGGAGCACA
>CAUYQV010071056.1:0-20100 GCA_963574575.1 Galagoides demidoff | reverse complement strand
GTGGTCCCAGCTACTTGGGAGGCTGAGGCAGGAGACTCGCTTGAGCCCAGGAGTTGGAGGTTGCTATGAGCTGTGATGCCATGGCACTCTACCCAGGGGGATAGCTTGAGGCTCTGTCTCAAAAAAAAAAAAAAAAAAACTATCCCCTTGGTAAACATGTTATACCACATGAAGCAAAGTTTTTGAATCAAAGGAAGTCTTGATTTTCAGAAATTCTCTAAATGTCTGAATCTGTTAGTTGGGTGAAAACTAAAATCAGATTGTGTTCACTATGCTGCTGTAGATAGTTAATCTCAGAGCTAATTGTGTTAAATTTAAAAAAAAGTATATAAGTCTCAGTGACCAAATCTCAAGGACATTTTCAGAGCTCTAGCTATTACCCCATTGATAGCACTTGTTATATTTTCCCGACTTTTGGACCGTAGATTCATTCTCAGCTATTTGTTCTGTCGCTTGGAAACTGCAGACTGTCTGGCAGATTCAAGTCACTCTTCTTGGGACCACAATTTTATAAACAAATTGTGACTTCTAGTTTAACCATCTGTGGACCTCATATGCATTCTCCAAATGAAAGCCCATTGTCTGATGAGTCTGTCTGGAATTCAGTTACAGACTGAGTTTATAATACTCAGATGGCTACTTTTACTATCTTGAATCCAAGACATGAAAATACACGTATCCTTACAGACTGGGAACAAATAAAAGACTCCATGTTTTTGACAAAGTGTCTACCACACATTTGCTAATTGTACCTCCTGCCAAAAGTTACTTGTTGGAAGCCTCTGTCATATTATGAGGCATTTGCTGCCACATGTCCAGATGACATTTTTAAAATTTTCATCTGGTCTAAATCTATGAAAGAAGAAAGTTGTCCAGAGTGACACACTGAATGTAAGAATTATTCAAGCTTCATTAGGTCAGTTTTTCATTCTCTTGTTGTTTGACATTTTTTAAAAATACAGACAAGTGCAGGAGGCAACTCTGTTTATCTTGCTGTACCTTTCTACTCCTGAGAGATAATCTCCATCAGAATTTTAATAATTTTTTTGTCTTCTATGGACATATGCTACAGATCCATATTTAGATTAACAGCATTATTGTGACAATCTCAGTGGCCAATCCCAGTCATACCATTTTAGTCTTTGAAACTCACCAGTAATATTTTCAGCAATCAGTGTTATTTTCAGGCTGATAATTGTATGCTTTTCTTTTTTTTTGGGGGGGGGGACGGAGCCTCAAGCTGTCCCCCTGGGTAGAGTGCCATGGCATCACAGCTCATAGCAACCTCCGACTCCTGGGCTCAAGCGAGTCTCTTGCCTCAGCCTCCCAAGTAGCTGGGACCGCAGGTGCCCACCACAGCGTCCGGCCATTTTTTGGTTGCAGCCATCATTGTTGTTTGGTGGGCCGGGTTGGGGATTCGAATCCGCCACCTTAGGTGTACGTGGCTGGCACCTTAGCCAATTGAACCACAGGCGCCGAGCCAATTGTATGCTTTTCATTACAAGAGCCACTCAAACATCAATGATAGTGAGGGTTTTTTTTTTTGTTTGTTTGTTTGTTTGTTTTTAGGAATTTTCCATTCTCTTTATAATCCCAAGTCAACTATTGGATAAAAAAAAAATCTTATTTAAAGTGCTTGAGCTCTGTCTCATTCTGATATCTAAGGACAGCAGTTATATCAGATAATTCATCTGTGTGCATAAAGACATAATTTCCCCTAGGCCTATTCCTAGGTAATGATAGAGGAAAAGTGGCAGTAAATTATCTAAATCAATTTTGAAAAATTGGGATCCCACTACACTTAACTAAAGAGCTGATGCATCTTTTTTTCCCTTAGCAATAATAATAAATTGGCCTCGTTGCTACATTTTTCTCCTAACACATGGCTAGAAAGGAGCATAGGGTTTCCAGCTTCATTCTGACTCCGCACCTTACCTCTCTTGTTAAATTGACATGGTCTTAGTTAACAAAGATAACTTCTTGTTTTAATACGCTGCTTCCCACTATGTCTCTTAACTGTGGTTATAATGCATCTCTGTAACTTTAAAAAATACATCGTTAAAAAAAATTGCAACTGATCTTTCCAGACCAAAGGTCTAGATCCAAGTAGGGGATGAATGGAAAAAGCTAAAGTTTTAGCTGTCTGAGTAAGACAAAATAATTATGTGATTATGAAGTAAGAATTGCCACTGTGTTAGGACACTGTGGACACTGGGAGGTACAGGGGAGAAAGCGGGGTTGAAAACTGTTGTCTTTGAGAATTATCTTTTCTGCACTAAGGAAACTAGTCTGGTTCAATGCTATCAATATGTTTCATGTACCTACAATTTATCTGACCTTAAGTTTTTCATTTTTTGCCCTATAGTTCTGATTATGATCTGATCACCAGCCCCTTAACCTTGCCAAGAAGTCTTTCACAGACAGGAAGGGGCAGCCTTAGTTCCTGAACCTGTACTCAACATACCCTCTGGTTGTCCTTCCATAGGGTAAACAAACATTGACTGGCTGAATGTGCACACAAGCTAGACAGGCTCTACGATACCTCTAAAAATAGGATATAAATCTTAACGCCTAGTTTCCAGGAGGCTAAATTGAAGATATTGTTAATCTTTTCCTTCTACAGAAGAGGTAGAGTTCTCAAAATTTTGAACAATCCTCTCATTGCAAGGGTAACATTTACACTCCTAGGTCTATAATTCATATATGGAAACTAAGCATTAACCTTCCCCCTCATGATGACTTACAACTTAGGGTGATTGTAAAAAACCTTAAGTGTTTAACATAACGCTGGTGATCTCTCCAAAATGTTGCTATTCTTAGTTACTCTACAATATTTCCTGGGAGGATAACTGACTCATTTTTTATGTGCACCCTATAAACAATTATTTCTATCATAGGAATCATTCCTCATAAAAAGCATGGTAAGAAATCTGCTCCTTTCTTAAGCTGACGTGATGAGTGTGCTCACACTGATCATGAAAATCACTCAGGTTAATCTCAACTCCCTGTTCATGGTTGGTTTGGATAACAGAATTTCCCTAGTTTTCTTTGTGGGCCAAGGAAAAGTCTCAACGATGCTAATCCATTCTTTCATACCAGGATTAATGCCTTCAGCCAAAAGAAAGATCAATACAAAAACATAAGCAGTAAGCTACTTAATATTTCTAAGGCTGACTCTGCCAGTATAGTTCAGCTAGTTTAGAGCTAGTTTGACCTTCAGAGACCCTGAAGGTCAGTGAGCCAAATGAAATATAGGATATTTATATAAATTTGAAGATCAGATAACCAATAAAAATATGCTTTATCACAGGTTTATGTCCTGCATTATTAGGGACAAACATATTTAAAAACTATTTACCTGACATCTAAATTAGATGGATAGTCTCTATTTTTATTTCGCAAATCTAGCAATTATATGTGAGAAGCATTACGTTGGCATTGCAGGATGGCCTCATCCTTTTTCTTGAAGTCATGTGGACATGTGCCTTAACTAAACGCTGCGTAAGCAAATGGAATGGGTTTGATCACAGTCTCTGTTGGACAGATTAATCAAGGTAGCACAGTCATGGATAATTCACCTAAAGCTAAGACATCCTCAGAATACGGGATGGATATTTTTTGAGAGACAATTTTCCATTATCACTTGCGTAAAAGCCCATTTTAATAAATTTATTCCAAAAGTGCATTTCGTATATATCCATTTAATATCTTTTATCCCGTATGCATAAATTCCATAGGAGTTAAAACCATTTTTTCCAAGTTTGGACAGAAAACTTGTAATATTGTATCTGCCCAAAAATATGTTGGAATTAAAGTATATGAAAAAAGCATACATATATGAATGAACAAATAAATGAATACATTAACATGCAAGTCTATAATTGTCACCACATAGACAGGCTTTATATATTTTCCATCAAGGCAATTTATTCACAAGTATAACTTCTGCATGTTTGTTCATTTTCATCTAAATATTTGATACATGACATTGATGGTTTATTAAAGCATGATGGACTAGAGGTAAAATCTAATGTAATATAGATGAGTGCAGTGCCAAATCCAAATAGTTCTAGTTAGAAAACTCAGGTGGTCATTTCGAATGAATTGTTACAACTGACTTTTATTGAGTTACCACAGGGAGAGTAATAAGGGGAACAGACATTAGAGAGTATCTGCTCTAATTTTTTCTGAGAATTACTGATCAAAACAAGGTAAGATCCCTGGAAAGTAAGCTTTTACCATATGTTTCCTGTATAGCACTTGTTAAACTATAATGCATTTCTCTCTGTCTACGCAGGTTTTTCTCATGTGGCTGAGGAATTGTTAAAGCTAGAGTGAGCACCTTATTCTCGAATGACCCTTCCTGACAAACTCTTTCCTTGACTATTTGTACTTCTTTTCAAACTAGGCTATTATTGACTACTATAAACTCCACTACAATCGCTTGATTTCATAAATTATTGGTAAATAAATTTTGGTTGCCATCTCTATTGACTTCCAAAGCTCTTCTCAAAAACATTGCTCCAAATTACAGCTAAAATAATTTTGATCTGATCATATGACACTTACATGGATCCGTAGCAACACAATAGATGCGTCACTGCAAAGTGTAGTGAATTCTCACACCAATGAACGTCATGTATTTGTTCATTATCAGCAATTAGAATTACAACCAACCTTCATCTAAAGAGTATAATCCATACATACGATTGAGTTTAAATCTAACCTTTGTTAGTGGGTCCAAGTTAAAACTCACACAGAACAACTGCTCCTCTGCCCTTGAATAATCCTCTGGAGTTCAATTCTAAATTGGACCCATGATCACTCCCCATGCTTGCCTTGGTTACTTTGACTTGATGACTCAATTTATACATGTTATGCTGAAATCACATATGGGTCATGATCCTGAAATATAGAAAAGAACCATCAATTGTAGTCTCCAGGAACTTGAAACTTCCTTTAATTTGACAATAAGTTATTAAAACAAGGGGAACTGGTGTTGTTCTGTGTCAACATAACTAGGAACAGAATACGTGATATACAAGAGATAGATTTTATATTTTCAGCCTTTTTGTGTGTGTGTGTGGCCTGCTCAATCAATTAAAAAAAGACTACAGTAGTTTTCACTGAAACAAAGAGGGTTCCATCTCTATTACTTTCTTTTGAAAGAGTAAGCTTTCTTTCTTGTAATTGTCTTCATTTTTATAGAGAGTTCAAGAATAAACTTTATTCCTAAATCACTTAAGGATCAAAATCTCAAACTTGTAGAAGAGTAAGCATGGTACAAAGTAGTAGGCCAGACACAAAAATCATGCTATAAAACTTTAGGATATTTGAAATTAAAAAAAGAATCAGTTAGAAAATTGGAACAATAAATGTCCTTTACATTTATACCATAATCTGCTCCTCCTAATCTACCATGTGATTTCGACAAGTTAGGTATATCTAAGATCCAAATAATATAAAAATTGTAAGCTATTAAGAAGATCCTCTTTTGAGAAGCATGGAGTGACATTCTCTCTGCAGGTTTATTTTCAAACATTCAGTTTATAATAGGGAGTTCCCTCAACTCTGAATGAAGATGACTGACAGAAAGATTGTTTCGTGCTCTCTTTGACGCAGTTGGCATGAGACTTGGAGTCTAAAAGAGGCCTTTGTACTAAAAGGTTGAATAGTATGAAAGGCAGTATATATAGCCTCTAAGAATCCCTAAGAGGGTTGGTTCCTGCTTTTTTAAACCTGCCCTTTTGAGAAACTAGAATGATTTTTAAAAGAAAAATGATTACTAGCATGGTACATTTCACTATCGGCGAACAGTGATTTATACATTGATACAAAGGTCAAATGTGGCTATTGGTTAAATCTGAAGGAGTCAACAAATCAAAAATCTGTCACTACTGATGGAAAGAAATATGGTGTCTCCCCAATCCTTCACAGCCCACTAAGAAAGGAGAGGTTGACTGGAAATTATTACTATTATTCTATTAGTTGTTGATATGTTGCAATAATGGAAAAGTTAGAGTGATAGTATTCTTTGAGAATAGAGAATTCTTTTGTAGCCTGTTCTAAAGTGACTCATTCTAAGTTTTAGAAGTAATTCAGAACTACAGCTTAAAGATGTCCTTTTAGATAGGCTTGTACTTTCACATACTTGTTTAAGAAGAGTCTTATCTTAAAATTAGGTAAACATATTCTCAACTTATTTCAGCACTTTGATATAGGTAGAATTTTCTTTCTTTTATTTTTTTCCTCAATACTTCTTTGAATTTATAATGTCTGCAGTTCTTTATGGGGGTAATGTTTTGCATTCCTAGTGTTTGGCTGTCAATAATACATACGTATACATTAAGTCAGGGATGAAAATATCCATTGTCACAAAAGATTTAGAAGTTAGATACATTCTAATGGTTAAAAGACACATCTTATTGTTGGAAGTATGAATTGAATAAATCCATTTTTGGAAAATGCTTTTATAGAATTATATGCAGATTCAAAAGAAACTGACCCATTGCTTGATTCCATGTCTAGTAAAGAACTTATGAATGGTAACGAAAATTCCTCTTTATCTATAGCATAGTTTCTGAAAACAGAACTCGGAACAAATCCAATAATGAAAGAATAATGTTAAAAAACGTAGGAAACCCTGAAACAATCAACTCAATACCAATTTCTCATTTTTCTCCAGCCTCTCCCCCTATTCAATATCAGTCCTGCTCTTCCATGCCACACTATTTTTTTTTTTTGGGCTGGGGCTGGGTTTGAACCTGCCACTTCCAGCATATGGGGCTGGCACCCTACCCTTTTGAGCCACAGGTGCTGCCCTATGCTCCACACTATTTCTCAGTATGAATAATCCCCTCCCTGTCCGACCCAGGTAATTTCTGCCTGGGTTTGGTTAATGGAAAGCCAGTGTGGAAAATAGAACAGTTGGGAAAGGAGGAATCCAAAGTTCTCCCCTCTCTCATTGCCTTTGATTGCATCTCCAGCGTAGCTGGGTCAGTTCTGTGGCTGCAGCTCCTGACTTACACATCTGTCTATTCCAGCTACTAGAATCCAGCTAGTAGAATCCTACCCCTAGACACTGGGGCTGCTTTACAGCAGCCTTTTGAACTACCACATCGATAACCAATCTTTTGCATTAAATTTCCTCCCTTTTGAATAATCAGAGAGGTTTCTTTCCTGACTGAACTCTAATGGATAAATTAGCATTAATCCATCCTTAATTATCCTATTAAGATCCTGTTAGATTTATTGCAGGGGAGTACCACCATTAGATTCTAGGGTTTTTTTGTAAAATATACTTCTAATGCTTAAAGACTTTTTTGGAAAGTGTCTATTTTTTTCCTAATTCAAGATCTTCACTAGTGATAACAATGAGAGTACTTTAAGCATTTCAGAGAAACTGCATTAAGTACCGTATGAGAAAATATTATCTCAATAAAACTGTTTCTTTTTTATAGAAAAATCTCAGTACATTTTGTTTTAATTATATCTGTTTTACCAGATATAAATCAGATAAATCCCAAATTATCTGCCTTTTTAAAGCAAATTAACTGAATAGAAAGAATTTTATTTTCATTTTTCAACATACAAGTGGGACATAGATATCAATCGTTATCAGTCATTATCAGTCAAGCTTACCAAGTGGCACGCAAAGCAATTTCACTTGTGCTGAAACATTTTAACTGTTTTTCTTCCTATTTCAATTTTTTTTACTGAGCTTTTTAAGATTTTTCCTGATAGTATTTTATCTTTCTGTTTTATTTTACATCTGATTTGGAAATACTATTATTGTAAAATGCGTTTGGTTTATTTTTGGAATATAAGTCCAAGTTATCTTATATCTGCAAACAAAACTTAATTAGCTTTGCATTAATTTAGCATTTGTTTGGCAGAAACTGATAAAAATCAACAACTTATCCCCATTGGATCTGTAGTTCCCTGGTGTTTCGTTTGTCTGCCAGTTCATCAAGTTATTTTTTTGTTTTCATATTTTATAATTGTGTACTCACTTTTTTCCATCTAATTAAAATTTATATATGATGCAAAACTATCAGCAGTCACAGAGATGATGTAGTTGGCATTTGTAAATTAATTAAAATTAAATAGACAGACTGACATTATATTTGTCTAAAATGTTTTACTCGTGATTTTTACAATCATGGAATTATATGAACAAAAATCCATTTAGGAACATTGAAGTAATCATCTTTTAATAATTTGTCATTATTCAAAAATCTTTTATCTAATGAACTAAATTCGTGAAGATGCAATTCATGCATTTTAACCTTAAAAAGAAGTTTCTGAATAGCATTTTTTTGAGACAGAGTCTCACCACAGCAAAATTTTACAAAATACAAAATGTTTACAAAACATATCTTCACGTATTGATATATAAATATAAAAAATATAAATAAAATAAAAAATACATCTGTACTGTGAACTTGTTAATTTTCTATGTATGATGACTTTTGGGACACTCTATCTTTACTTAATGCCACAGTATTCAAGATTTAAAAGGGGTAAAAAAATTTTACATTTTTTTTGAGACAGAATCTTACTTTGTTGTCCTCTATAGAGTGCTTGAGCATTGTAGCTCACAGCAACTTCAAACTCTTGGGCTCAAACAATCCTTTTGCCTCTGCCTCCTCATTAGCTGGGACTATAGGCACCCACCACAACACTTGGCTATTTTTAGAGATGATATCTTGTTCTTGTTCTGGCTGGTTTAGAACTTCTGAGCTCAAGCAATCCACCCACCTCAGCCTCCCTGAGTGCTGGGATTACAGGTGTGAGCCACTGTGCCCTGCATGTATAGTTCTATATTTTGAGCCACAGACAAAAGTAGGCAATTTTCTGATGATACATCAGAAATTTTCCCCAACTCATGTGATAAATAGAAACAATAATGAAGTTCAATTAATAGTGCTATTTTGGTATGTACTGATATGTTTAGGAACATATACCAGGGAGTAACTAATTAATGCAATTTACTAAGAATTATTTTAATTTCATGCAGAAGTAAACCAAGGCTCCCGTAATATCCAATGTTAACCCTTATTTAGAATATGTTTACTCAGAAATTTTTGATAAGCTGCTATCTTCTACAACAGTGTCCCTGAATTCTTTGGCACTAGGGACCAGTTTCTAAGAAAATGGTATTTTAAGGTGACCAGATTTTAACATTGGTAAAGCAGGACACCATTGACCAGGTGCTGGGGTAGGGGTGGTTCTTAATTAAAAATTTGGTCTATGTGGAGCAACAAAAATTTTCATAGAGAGCAAAAATAGTATTGTAATATATATTTTTTAAATCAACATAAGTACAATTTACAAATATAGTACATTAAAAAAATTATGTATAGGGCAGTGCCTGTGGCTCAAAGGAGTAGGGGCGCAGGTCCACCTGGGCCACCTTGCCCAGGAGAGGAATAGGGAGTTTACATTGGCCTTTTCATTTCCAAATAAAGTTACATTAACCTCTTCACTTCCAAAGGGAGTTACATTAACCTTTCCAGCAGCCGAAAACCGTATATTCCCTTCCCATTGTCCTGCCATTCCCTAGCTTGTCCTGCATTCTTTCCAAAAATCGGGACTTTGCCACAGGACCTGGGACAAATTGTTAAAAATCGGGACTATCCCACCAAAAGCGGGATGTGTGGTCACCTTATGGTATTTCCATGGACTGGCAGGGGTGGCAACTGATAGGACACAGAAGTCAGGTAGTGATGCCAGTGATGTGACCAGCTATTAATACAAAGGAAATTTCAATTGCTCCCACTCGCTTCCTGCTGTGTACCCTGGTTCCTAACAGGCCTGGGACAAGTATTGGGCTGTGGCTGGGAAGCCAGGGACTGCATTCTTCAACATGAAGGCCTTTTCACACGTTCAAAACACAATGCTAAATGTTTATTAGGTGTAGTTTGCTTTAAACCCACACCATTTTGTTTCACTTGAAGAAACTTCGTAGGTTGTTATTAGTCAATTTATGTTGTAAGCGTCTAGAAACAATGGTTCCACAAATCAAGCTTAAGCAGTCTTGGCTCAGACTGAGGCTCTCTCCAACCCATTTGGAGTGATGAATACCACCTGTGGCACTTCTAATTCACAGCAGCAGGCAATAATTTCCCTTGGATACCCATTACCAGTAATTATTCCCAAGATAGACTATTAGATATGGCTTGTGAACATCTCAGCTGTAAACTTGAAAAAAATTAATTCTAATATTTCCTCTGAGATTCATTTGTACTTTGGTAATAACATAAATTATGGATTCTTCTCTAAATAAGGAAAAGGTATGGGCATACTTTTGAAAAATGACAAAATTATTTTAAATAAAACTATTACAGATTGTTTGGAGTTCTTATGTGATTCTTATAAATTTGCAAACACTTATAAATCCTTTATATACGGTAACTAAAAGCAGTTGATATTTAACTGTTGATTATTTTCCCTCATACTGGAGACATTTCCAAAAGTTTGACTTAGAGTACATAAAAATTATATGTGGCTTAGTATAAAAATCAGTGCTTAAGGGCAGTGCTTATGGCTCAGTGAGTAGGGCACCAGCCTCATATACCAAGGGTGGTGGGTTCAAACCCAGCCCAGACAAACTGCAACAAAAAAATAGCTGGGCATTGTGGCGAGCACCTGTAGTTCCAGCTACTTGGGAGACTGAGGCAAGAAAATCGCCTAAGCCCAGGAGTTGGGAGCTGTGATGCTACTACACTCTACCAAGGGTGATAAAATGAGATTCTGCCTCTAAAAAAAGAAAATCAGTGCTTAAGAAGAAAAAAAATTTAAAAAGCATTGAGAGTGAACAAAAAAAAAGCTTTAAAACTGTTTTCACTGTATTCTTACATCACAATCACAACCATCAGCACAAAAGACATCTGCAACCAAATGTGTGGGATTTCTCCTCTCAACAAACAAGCAATAAAGTCTGCAGCAGAGGTCAGTGGGTATCTGCCAATCCATTTCAATTCTTTTTTTTTTTTTTTTCTGCACTTGTTTTTGGATGGGGCTGGGTTTGAACCTGCCACCTCCGGTATAGGGGGCCAGGGCCCTACTCCTTGAGCCACAGGTGCCACCGTCCAATTCAATTCTTACTGTATCCTCCTGGAGATATGGTCAGATCCCATAGGGTGAGTGCTCAGTCCCATAAAATTGCCCCTACTTTAGAGGATTCCTGGAACTCCAGACTTCTGGAACTTCTGACTGATGGGATTCAAGTTGGAGTTTCCATGACCCATTCTTTAGGCTTGGTTAATCTGCTGGAGTAGCTCACAAAATTCAGGGAAATACAAACAATGACTAGTCCAGTATAAAGGATATTTTAAAGGTTACAAATAAACAGCCAGGTGAAGAGATGTCTAGATATAGCTTAGGTTCATTTGGTCAGAGTGTAGTTTAATTCTGAAATTTGCTTATTTATTTTCTGACTGGATTCTCTGTCCATTGCTGAGAGTGGGGTACTGAAGTCCCCGCTATGGTTGTGTTGTAGTCTATTACCTCTTCAGATCTATTAATGTTTACATTATATATTTAGGTATTTTGATGTTGGATGTTAATATTTGCAATTATGATATAATTGCTTATGTGACCCCTTTTCCCATTATAGTGGCCTTCTTGTTTTCCTTTTACAGTTCTTGAATTAAATTTCTTTATATCTGATGTAAATATAGCTCCTTCTGCTCTTTTGTTGGTTTCCATTTCTGTGTGTTATCCATTCCCTCTCAGGCTTCATGTGGGAAGTAAGTCACTTGAAAATAGAGTACAGTTAGAACTGAATTTTTTTAATCTTTTTAGTCACTCTATTGATTGGAAAATTTTCCTAGTTGTATGATTTGATTCTTTATTTTTTATATTTTGTGTATCTCTCACATATTTTGGCTGATAAAATATGTTGGGGTTACAGAGGCTATTTTAAGCAAAGCATAATTTAACTTTTACAGCCTAAAATATCTCTACACACTTTTCTACTCACATTTTCTCTTCATGTTAAATTTTTCATATTTTTACATTGTATATTCTCTAAAAATTATTCTGGCTATTATTATTTTAAATTATTTTATTTTTAAACCTTCAGAATAAGGATGATAAATGATTTACACAACACCAATACAGGTATTGGAATATTCTGAATTTGAGTGTATACTTAACTTTTATTAGTGAATTTTATACTTTCATATGTTTTTTTTTTTAATCACAACTAATAACCCACTCTTTCAGCTGGATGAACCCTCTTTGTCATTTCTTATAAGATATATCTGGTGATTAGGAACTCCCCTAGAATGGTCTCTGCTGAGAAAATTTACACAGAGGATGCCAGATGTGGAGTCAAGGGAGATATTCTCAGCTTTAAGATGTAATGTCTGCCCTCTGGGTTTCCAGTTTGCTACAGGCCAATTACTCCTCTTTGAGGTTTCTCCCCTTCAGAATGGGAATGTCTACTCCATGCCTGTAGAATGTGGAATGTCTACTCCATTTTAGTTTGGAAGACAATAACTTGTTTTGTTTGTTGTTTGTTTGTTTTACAGGGTTATACCTGAAAAGAGCTTTACTGTTTCAAATGAGACTTTGGACTGTGAATTGGTGCTGGAGTAAGATAACACTTTTAGGACTATCGGGATGGAATGATTGCATTTGTATTCTAAATATGACGTGAATATTGTGCTTCCATATAGCCCAGATTCTATGGGTTATATGTGGTCTTACCCCTCTGAAACTCATGTTAAAATTTTATTGTCATTTTGGTGATGTTGGGAGGTGCAGCCAAAAGCAAGGCCTTTGTGTCATAGAAGTGGATCTTTCTTTTCACTTCTCCACGGTTCCAGGAACTGTCTCATCCTTGTGTTTCAACTCTGGGATATTGCTGGGGATAATCTAAATGCTGTGTATACATTTTTGTTTTTCTGTGTGAGGGGGGAGGGATGGCAAAGTCAGTTTGCTGCTACACAGTCATTTTGGAGCTGGAAGTTTTGCCAGTTCGGTATTTATTTCTACTCTTGTGTTCGCAGTAAGTTACTGTTATATCCTTGGCACATTCCTCTGTTACACAGGGTAGCTTCACTTTCCTGGCACTAACAATTCCCAAGCTTTGATAAAGTAAGTCTTCCCTGCCAGACGAGGTATTGTAATGACGTCTAGCAATAACTAGGCCCCGTTCATTTCACCATTCATCTTAGTTCTACCAACCCCTGCAACTCAGTCTGCAAATATTTAACTTATTAAATTATCTTGGAATAGAGCTTTTGATGGTGTCATCACTCTCCTGTCAGGTATGCAAGATTAATAAATAGGTTAAATGAATTTTTAGCAGAATTAAACAGACTAATTTAATATTTTATTAATTACGTGATGCTAAATGATTGAAAGCAGGTGAGTAAATAGTTATTAGAGTTTTCTTCCCTGGTGGAATATTGGCAGGAAGTATGACAAAAAGAGCTGCTCGCTCTCTCTCCTCCTTTCTATCCCTGAGCCTTTTCAATGTTAAATAGCAAAAATTGGAGAAAAGGTAAAATGGTTTGAGCCCTAGAAATTTCTGCAGTTAGTTTTACATTAATCATTTTAGCATGGGGTTAGAAGTAAATAGGTTCTTTAGATTCTGTCCTAATGAAGATATATGAGTTCTGCACAGATAAGAGATAGTCTAAAAAGAGCTCTTAATAAGAATTCATTCAGTGTAATTCCCCTGTGAAAGGGAATTCCTGAATTATGAGACTATTCCAGGGTGACGCATGTGTCAAGAAGTGGAACCAAATGTACTCAGTACCATTCTCTAGTGGTTTCTTTAGTACACACAGAAAATACAATTTTTCTCTTCTTTGTAAAATCCCAGTATGTTAAAAAGCCGTAAATTCCATTGCTCAATGAAGCTGAGTTAGAGAACTTTTAAATTGGCTGTAGATAAATGAAGTCACTCAGCAAGTGCTCCCGAAACCCACTGGATGAGACAATAGTAATGATTCATTTCCCTTCTGTGCGGAAGAAGGAGATATTTGAAGTACATATAGACTTAATCTATAATGAACAAAAGCAGAATTAAGGGTTGTTGATTTCCAGTGCCTTATTTTCCTAAAAGACATCAAAAGGATAACACTTAATCTCTGACATAGGACGAATGACAAATGCCATAGTGGAATGAAAGCATTAAGAATGAATTATAGGCTCGGTGCCTGTGGTTCAATTGGCTAAGGCACCAGCCACGTACACCTAAGGTGGCGGGTTCGAATCCCCAGCCCGGGCCCGCCAAACAACAATCATGGCTGCAAACAAAAAAATGGCCGGGTGTTGTGGCGGGTGCCTGTGGTCCCAGCTACTTGGGAGACGGAAGCAGGAGACTCCCTTGAGCCCAGGAGTTGGAGGTTGCTATGAGCTGTGATGCCATGGCACTCTACCCAGGGGGATAGCTTGAGGCTCTGTCTCAAAAAAAAAAAAGAATGAATTATCAAGATTATGCATTCATAAAATATATTACCATTCGCTAAAGGTGATTAAATTATCAAATGACTAAGATGTAATTATCTGTGGGGCCTGGTATTTGGAGGTTTGTAATACATTAATATTTTCGAGTAGTCTCAATATGCCCTAAGCCAGTGGTTCTCAACCTTCCTAATGCCACGGCCCTTTAATACAGTTCCTGTGGGTCTGAACCCACAGGTTGAAAACCACTGCTCTAAGCCAATCTTCTCTTGATTCCTAGGCTGGTGATGGCATTTGTTGATGATCTTTTACTTCTATGTTTAGTGGGTTAAATATTATAATCACAAGTGTGTATTGATACTTTTTCTACATGAAATTAAGCAGCAATAGCATTTATTACAAAAGACATTGACCAAATGTGAGAAATGCTTGAAAGAGGAGACGGAAAGGGTGTAGCAAGAAAAATGGGACCACACTAACAAGAATTAATAAGGGTGTACGTGAAACCTATCTCACAATTTCTGGCAAATAGGTGTCTACCCAAAAAAACCAAAAATTCTGTCTTTCGTAAACCTTATTAAACATTTTTCCCTTTCTCTTTTATAAATGTTTTCTGGATATTATTCCTCTCTCTCTCTCTTTTTTTTTTATTTTACTAAAAGGAAACATCTTCAAAACCTTAAGTCCAGTCTTTCAAACATTTCCTAGCAAAGCCTTGTTCTGTACATATTTCCAATTTTGTCCTTGATGTTTATATTCACAGAGAAATATTCTTGGCAAACTTACATTTGATATGTGAACCTCTCTTCCATTTTTCAGTCAAAAACTTTTCCTATCATAACCTTCTTTCTACAACTTTATTTTTCTCTAACTTTCTAGATCTTTCCATCATTATATTCTTTCTCTCATATGTTTTTTCCTCTTAGGAATTTCTGAATATTATCCCTCTGTTAAAACAAATGAAAATATCCACATTTGAAGTCATCCTTCCCCCCCAAAATTTGGAGGAAAGTTAGAATAAAGTGTTCATATCAGAGAGTTTATTTTTTTAATTATTGTGGGTACAAAATAGTGGTATAAGCATAAAGGATACAGGTAATGTGTCTTTTTTTTTTTTTTTTACCTTTTTTAGACAGAATTTCACTTTGTCACCCTCGGTAGAGTGCTGTGGTGTGCAGCAACCTCACACTTGGGCTCAAGAGATTCTCTTGCCTCAGCCTCCCAAGTAGCTGGGAGTACAGCCACCTGCCACAACACCCGGCTATTTTTAGACATGGGTCTCACTCTTGTTCAGGCTGAGCTCAAACAAACAATCCACTTGCCTCAGCTGCCCACAGTACTAGAATTATAGGCATGAGCCACCATGCCCAGCATACAAGTGATGTTTTAATACAGACATACAGTATATGTTAATCAAATCAGAGTACTTGGGGTATCTATCCCCTCATACATTTATTATTTCTTTGTGTTAGAAACATCCAATTCCACTTTTTATAGTTATTATTGATTATACCTTAAATTATCATTGATAAATTGATTATATTATATAATTGATTTTATTAATTTTGTTGTGATATCAAATATTGTTAACTCTATTTACCTAAGTATATTTTTGCACTCATTAAAAATATCCACTTTATCCCCTCCTCCTTGCTAACCTTTCCTGCCTCTGGTAGCCATCATTCTACTCTCTCTCCAAGAGCTTTTAATAATTACACGGAGATGGAAACCAACTATTTTGGGGAGACTACTAGACTAGCCAACACAATATACATTAGAGGTGGTAAAACTTAACACAAATTTCATTTGCTCACAGAAATATGCTGATATTTTTAGATTAAATTATTTAATGAAAAATAAATCAAAAATTCATGTAGAGAGAAAATCTTCAATAATAAAACCCTGGGTTACCTAAGTACAAAATTATCTTAATGTGTCATCCACTTCAAAACCAGTATTTTGATAAAACTATATCCTTTTCTTCCCACTTGTAACATTGGAGAAAATACATGGACTGGGGAAGATGGCTGTGGTAATCCTTGGAAAATATCTGAATGCAGCGATTGTTTGATTTCTTCTCTGAATGTATTTATGTTCATTCTTTATGTACTTTATGAGGTTTTTGTTTCTAGTCCTTATCTTAAACATTGTTATTGTTATTAAATTTTAAGACTTTTTAATTTTGTGAAGGCAAAAAATGGAAATCTAATAAACACATGTTTATGTAAAATAACAAAAATAAAATACAATGTCCCATGGATTAAAGCCATGCTATAACTGGCAATATTCCTTGAGAAATATTTCTTGGAAAATTGAGAAAATTAAAACTTGACATGAGTTAACATAGGGCAGTCTACTGAGGCCAAAATTACTAAACAAAATATTTTCTCACTAATGATGCCACAAAATCAAGTTTGTCAACAGAACATTATCAAGTAGAACTGGTGTATTCTGAATAATGTCTGAGTAATTCTCAAATCCAGTCATCATTTATTTGCATACAGGAGCACACACTGTTGGGGTAAGTTTCATGTGTCATCTAAGCTAGGATGTTTTACCCACACGTTGGTAAGACACCAAGCTCGGTTGTACTGGGAAGGCAGTTGTGCTGGTTGTTAACATCCTTAATCATTTGGCTTCAAGTACGTTTTTCCTCATCAATATGTGTAAGCCTCATACAGTTAGTTAAGGCCTTATCAACCAAAATTAAAGTTTCTGGAGAGAAAATTTATTTTAAAGAATGTGTTTATGCAATTGTGAGGGCTGGCAAGTCAGAAATGTGTAGGACAGATCAGCAACCTGGGATCGCAGGCATGAGTTAATTCTGCCTTCTTAAGGCAAAATACCTGCTCCTAAACCTCCCTTTGCTCTTAAGACCCTTCAACTAATGGGACTGCTAGTCTTTCTCTGGAGAACTCTGATCCGATACACATTTTCAATGTCTCAATTTTTGAGGGAAGGAAATGGTTAAACAGCTATCCAGCCTCTCCCTTTACTCTGAGGTCTCATCTGTTATAAAAAGAAAGCAGCCTCCTAAAACTTTACACCTAAAAATGACAGGGATTTCTGGGAAACAAATGAATAGTATCTCCTAAAGGAGGTTTCTAATTTGTGTAAAGAATGTCCTCAGCAGATTCTACCTCGTTTGCCCAGGATCATTTATGCTAAACAAATATAGAATCTAGTAATGAATAGGGCATGACTCCCTGGAAAACCTTATGGAAGGGATGAAATGATCTGAGTAAAAATCAGAGATATTTAATAACAGAATTGTTAAATTTACACCAGTTTGGAACCTCATATCTTAATCTAGGTCAGGGTGCATCCTAATACAGAATAAAATTTAGGAACCAAACTTGGTAGTCTCACTCTGTCTGTCTTATCTGCGGCTTGCAGTTGTTTGCACTCTTAATTATCAGTAAAGTTTAAGACTGCTGAAATCTCTGATGTGTGTAACTCCCGTCTGACAATGCAATTCTTTAAAAATCCAGTGTAAAAATCCAATTATTTATATTAATGTAGCAATTATGTAAAAAGCAGTATATATAAGAAACTAAAATTACCTGCAATTCTATTTTTATCTTATAACTTTATGTCATAATTATTCTGACCTCATTTCTCTTGTTCTTTTAAATGTTGTAACTAAGCATTATGTAATAGCCATTATTATGATAATCATACATAATTACTTGAAACTCAATAAGAAGACAGGTTAGTAAATGCCTTCTTAATTTCAGATTATTTAAGTGACAAAATAATGTATAATTTATGGTAATTCACCCATTCAAGGCCAATATTTTGATGAAGTTATACAATAGTCTCTTTCTTCATCCTCTCTCACGTGTTCCATATCCTTAAAAAATGTACTTTAACATTTTAGCTGTTTAATATTTTTTTTTATTGTTGGGCATTCATTGATTCACTGAGGGTACAAAGAACCACATTACACTGATTCCATTTGTTAGGTAAAGACCCTCTTATAATTGTATCCTGCCCCCCAAATCTTTAATATGTTTTGAATTAATATAGCTATCAGGTAAAACTCATTACTGCTATAAATTATTTTCAAATTAAGTGAGTAGATTAGACAATTAAAATGATTATTTGATTATCTAATTTTTCTCCACTTATAAACATCCAGTATGTCATATTGAAACACCCAGGAGATTTGTATTTTTATTCATTTTTGTTTGCTTTTTGAATTAAATGAAGTAGAATAGAATGGTTAAATTTACTCATCAAGCTTAAACTCATATTGTACTTAAGTATTTTTTAAACAATATTTGCTATTGTTTTATTGTAGATGTATATAATGAGTGTATATTCAGTAAGAAACAGACTATCATCTGTTGAACTTTTTTCAGTGGTGCAAACACTATGAAAACATCCCAGATGTTATCGTGGTAAATAAGAAATGTTCATATTTGCTTCCTAAGTTACTTGCTCATGGTTTTACAGGCACTTATGCAAAGTATATTGATCCAAATATGGATGAAATGCAAAAAAAACTTGTAGTGTAAGCAATAAGAATCAGAGTTGAGAAATGACACCCTTTCTTGCTGAATAGCATTTTCCTGAATTCTATAGGGTGATTATAACCATTTCATTGCTGTTCAAAAATAAGGTAACTATGTAAATTATTTGCTATTGTTTTGGGCTTTCATCATGATAAAAGCAGTGAAATCTCCAATACTTCTGGAAATACTTTAATTTAGAAGCTCCCATTTCCCTACTCGCTATGTGTAATATATCAGTTTTAATTAAATAATTAAGTGTGGCACTTATAGCATTGTGAAATTTATCTTTTGGTTTATTAAATATTTTAATGTGACTTGCCTTAATTTATAAATTGTATAAAAATGTATAAAATTCTGGGCAAGCTAATACCCTGAAATGAATAGGGCAGAGGTACTGATGTTAGAGGTGCTTGATCCACCTTATGGCTTATAAATGATGTTAAATGAGTCTGGGTGACAGAGCACTCTCAACATGATGCATGATTCTGAGAATCCACATCTCTGTAATTTTTTATAGCAAGGTCATTGATTCATTTTAAAAACCAAAATACAGGCAGTCCCTGTGTTACAAACATTCAACTTACATCCAACTCACACTTGCAAACAGAGGCTCTTACAGTGTAAGTCCTGAGTTACAACCATCTGCCTGATTTCTACTTATGAACAGTGGCTGTTAAAGGTGTAAGTAAATGTACTTGTTTTGAGTTACATACAAAGTAAACTTAAGAACAAACCATTGCTTTGAAGTGTGAACTAGATGCTGATATCAGTGTCTAGCACCCCAAGGGGAGAGCTTCAAAGGTGACTGCAGTGAAGAAAGCTACAATCCAAATGGAGCCCTAGACTATGGGGAAAGGGGAAGGGGGAGGGGAACGGGGAGGATGGGTGAAGAGAATGATATTGTGGGGATCACGCCTATAATTTATCCTATTAGGGTGCATGTGAATTTGTCTAAAGGTTAAATATAAATGTCTTAACACAACAATTATGAGAAAGACATGATGGCTATGTTAGCCAATTGGGTGAGAGTTTTCCAAACTGCATATGGAAGCAACACATTGTATCCTATGATAAAATTAATGCACACAATTATGATCTAATAAAAAATTAAAAATAAAAAAATAAAAATAAAAATAACAAAGGTGACTGCAGTGATATT
>CAUYQV010071055.1:0-15389 GCA_963574575.1 Galagoides demidoff | reverse complement strand
CCGTTGGCGGGAGGCCCCCAGGCCTGGGTGAGGCTCTCCCAGGGGCACACGGGAGGACACCTGGCTCGGGTGTTGCTCTCCCTGGGTTGGGGGAAGGACACCAGTCTCGGGTGAGGACACCAGGCTCGGGTGAGGCTCTCCCTGGGTTGGGGGAAGGGCACCAGGCTCGGGTGAGGACACCAGGCTCGGGTGAGGCTCTCCCTGGGGTTGGGGGAGGACACCAGGCTCTGGTGAGGCTCTCCCTGGGTTGGGGGCAGGACACCAGGCTCGGATGAGGACACCAGGCTCGAGTGAGGCTCTCCCTGGGTTGGGGGCAGGACACCAGGCTCGGGTTAGGACACCAGGCTCGAGTGAGGCTCTCCCTGGGGTTGGGGGGAGGGCACCAGGCTCGGGTGAGGACACCAGGCTCGAGTGAGGCTCTCCCTGGGGTTGGGGGGAGGGCACCAGACTCAGGTTCTCGCCGAGGGGAGGGGGAGGAGTAGAGTCTATCACATCTGCACGAGCTTCAAAAAAGTCTGAGAGAGGTAGAGGTGAGGAAAAAAAGTGAGCACATGACTTTATCTAGACACAGATGTTTGCCAGGGTTCTCAGAGCCTGCATCTCTCTCAGTGGAGATGGCACAGATGGGAGTGCTAACCGGAGAGGGGTGGAGGCAGGATGCAGGGCGGGGAACCCTGGATTCAGCAGGTAAAACCTGAAGCTCCCTCCTAGATGATGCAGAACGGGGTCATTTTCTGCTTCTTTGTCCACTGAGACTTCCAGGAGAAAGCAGAGGCCTGCGGAGATGTGCTTTTCTAGGACTGGGCCTAGTAACACAGATGGGAACCCAGCAGGGATGCGCCACGTGCAGAGAGAACTAACATGTGCCCAGGGACCCATGAGTAAGAAAACTTCCTCTTGAAAAGGATCAGGGCGGGCGTGGGGGGGCCAACTTGTGTGTGGGCTGAAGCTGGCCCTCTGCCTGCGTCTGTAAATAAAGCTTTATCGGCACGCAGGCATGCTCATTCAGTTTGCTATCAGTGATGAGGATTTGCACTGCAGCAGCACAGCTGTGTGACTGCAACAGAGACCATATGGCCACAAACTCTAAAATATTTATTATCTGGCCCTTTACAGAGACATTTGCCAAGCCATGTTCCAGAGGATAAGACTATAACAAGGTCAAGGACCAGAGGGGTGGGGCCAAATCACTGGACAAGTGGAACACAGCTGGTCACTTCCTCCCTTTGTCTGCTTCTGCCTGGGCCAGCTCGGGTCCAGCCTCCTCCTGGGTCTTCCTGACAGCTCATCCCAGCTCTGTGCCCTTTGGGTCCCTATAGCATTTCCTGGCCATGGTCTTCACCTCAGATGACCCCTGCTTTGTTAAGGGTTAGGGCCACTGCTAATACAGCATAATCCTGGGGGAGGTCATGCCTAACGCCTGACCTGGCGGTAAGAGAATTTAGGGGCATTAAGGCTACACCAGCCACCATCCATAGAGCTGGATGATGGGCAAGCTCTCTCCTGACCACTGTTGTCACATTACAACCATGACCTTCATTTTTTTTTTTTGAGAGTGCTGTGGCTTCACTGCTCACAGCAACCTCCAACTCCTGGGCTCAAGCGAGTCTCCTGCCTCAGCCTCCCAAGTAGCTGGGACCACAGGCGCCCACCACAACGCCTGGCTATTTTTTTTGGTTGCAGCCATTATTGTTGTTTGGCAGGTCCGGGCTGGATTCGAACCCGCCACCTTAGGTGTATGTGGCTGGCGCCTTAGCCGCTTGAGCCACAGGTGCCAAGCCATGACCTTCATTTTTTGATATATATGTAATACCTTAACTAGGATGTAATTCACATACGATAAAATTCACCCTCCAAAGTATACAGTTCAGGGATTTTTAGTGTGTGGCCACCCCTACTACCTACTTCCAGAATGCTTCCGTCACCCTACGAAGAAACCTCACCCCTGGTAGTGGTCACCCCCTGTTCTGCACCCCCATCCCAGGCATTCACGAATGTACTTTGTCTCTAGGAATTGGCCTGTTCTGGACATCTCATGTAAACGGAATCAGACAGCATGAGGCCTTCTGCGCGCGCCCTGCTTTCAAGGCTTGTCCCTGTGCAGGTGTCAGGGCTCCTGCCGAGGCAGGGACAGCCCACCCTCTGCTTATCTGCTCGGCACTGGGTGGCCACACAGGCTGTTTCCACTTCCACACTGTTGTATGAGGCTGTTGGGGACATGGGCACAGGTTCCGCTGAGGTAGTTTCAGCTTTTGTGGGCGCTGACCGAGGGTGGGTCTGCCAGGTTGCAGGGTAACTCTATTTAACCTCGTGAAGAGCTGCACAGCCTCATAAGTGAGCCACAGTGGCCACCTCACTGCACAGCCCTGCCAGCAGCGAGCGAGGGTCTCTGACTCCTCCACATCCCTGCCAACGCTCGCTGGCCTTCATCTTTTCTATTCTGGCCCTGAGCTGGGTGTGGGTTACCCTTATGCAGACAGACACTGAGCAGCTGGAAGAGCCTTGGGCAGGGGCTGCTGCCCTATGGGTAGCGAGGTGATGTCAGGGCCCAGCCTTACCAGATGGGCTGCTGCTTCAGGTGCGTGTACAGGTAGATCTTGTCCCCTTTCTTCTCGCCCTCTGGGCTGCACACAGTCACTGCAGGAAGAGGAGAGCAGCTGAGGGCAGCTCTGACCTTGCATCTCCCCTGTGTCATCAAGCACCCCCCTAGCAATGGATGTCTTCCTGGAAGGTTCCATGGAGTGGCTAGTCCCCAGCAACACTGCACTTAACTTCCCTGGGATCAGGGAATCGAGCTCCCACGCCCTCTTTGGGAAAGTGGCTCTTCCACAGAAACTCAGAAAGAAAGGAGGGACCACAGAGGCGGAGAGCAGCTTGGGCACACCTTAAGGCCACTCTCCCATGTCCCAAAGAGGGGAGCAAAGCCCCCAGACGGTCCCAGACCTGCTTTTTTCGGTTGGGGTCCATGAGGGGCTAGTCTGAGCCTCTCTGGGGCCTGGTGCTGGGCCCCAGGGAGCCCCACAGGGACAGAAGGGGGCACAGACTCACCTGTCCTCTGCTGCTTCTCCTTGGGCTTGTTCTCATCGTCCCTGTGGGGGAGATGACAGTAAGGACAAATGTGACCCACCGGCGTTTTCTCAAACCAAAGGCGATGTTCTTACATTTCTAAGAACATTAAGAACGTGGCAGTGCTTTCCAGGAGCAGCTCCTGCCCCAGAGAAGTGGTTCTCCCATTTCATGTGGTTTTCTCTGAAAACATTTCTCTGAAACGGATGCTCTATTGGTCAATTCCAGAGTTTGCAACTGAGGAAGGAGTGCTGCTGAGGGTCTTCAATGTCATTTTCTCTGAATCCAAAACTGTCCAGACCAGAGCAGGAACAAAGCCCAGGCACTGGCTGGGCCCAGGCCATCAGCAGTGGGCTCCTCTGGCTGCCGTGCCCCCTTCCTGCGGAGGGCTTAGCTTCTCCACGCCTGGTCCTAACATGCCCGCTCCACACGGCTCCTGACATTTCTGACAGGGACCTGTTTGCGGGGACAGTGTCTTTTCCTGCAGCCGGCCCCAGATCCATAAACTTAGCTCCACCCCACTTAGAGCGAGGAGGAAAGGGGGGGCTTCTCTCCTCAGGGACTAGCCCTGCATGTGGTGACCTCTGGGGCCCCAGAGCCAAGCTGGGCCCGTGGCTGTGCTTTCCAGGTGCAGCTCCTGCCCCAGAGAATGGTTCTCCCATTTTCACGCCAGCGTCCTCCCTGCCACTCTCTACATGGGGCCCAGAGACCCCATGAGGTGACACTTACTCATTTTTCCTGATCAGGGGGCCCTTCAGCTTGGTTTCCAGCCCCCCGAAGAAGCCTTTCACATTCTCTGTCCGAGCCGATGTGTTCTTCAGCAGCCGCTCGGCTATGTCCTTCTTCTCTGCCAGCCAGCTGTTGGCCGACCTCAGGTAGGAGTCCACACTGCCTGCAGGCTTCTCCTTGGCTTCCGATGGGGGCAGCTGTGCTTTTCCTTAAAAGAGGGGAAGGAAGAAGGATGGGCAGAGAGTAAGAACATGTACACACAACCACCCACAGAGGGGCGGAGGGAAGCTCCCTTGACATCCTGGGGCAGCTGCCGGTAGCAAAACCCGCAGTACTCAACCCCACAGACAAGGCTCCGGCCTCTTCTCTCTCCAGAAGTGTTCCTGAGCACCTGCTGTGTCCAAAGAAGTCATCCAGGATGCAGGAGGGGCCAGCCCCAGGAAGCAGAGTGTGGAAGGGAGCTGGGGGCTGTGACATGTGACCTGACTACAGCAATGGAGGCATAGCCAGATGGGGAGGGGGAAGGAGCTTTCTCAGTGGCGAGGAGGACAGGGAAGATTCTAGCCAGGCTCAATACCCCCTCGACTGGGCCTGGAACAGGTGGGTGTGGGACATGGGTCGCGGGGCAGAGGTGGACGGAGGGCAGCCTGGAGGAGGAGCCTCGGCAGCACCAGAACTCCGTCTCTCGGCCGTGGTAGACCCACAGCCTCAGGTGTCCCCACAGGCAGGGGTGCACTGTCCTCTACTAACTAAAGTGGCCCTGTGTGCAGACGCATCTCAGGCAAGCAGTGCCAAGTGGGGCTCTGGTAAGGAGAGGCCAAAGGCTGTAGGAGGGACTCCCACCTGACCAGACCTAGCAACCCATGGTGTGAGATGAAGGGCGTGGCTGGCCCTTAGTTACAGCCATCAGTTGTTTCTAACTGAGATGAGGGTGTGGGGAGGACGGGCCATTGGGAGGAGAGGGTGAAGGGGGTTGCAGAGGGAAGAGGACACAGGAGAGTGAGCACGTGGGTCCTGAGAGAGGAGGCTTGTGCAACCCTGCCCCAGCTCCAGTCCACCTTCCAGAAATAGTGGCCGGATAAGTAAGTCTCTGGGGCTGCAAACCAAGAAGGTCAACATGGGGAGCCCTCAAGCTCCAATGTACCAAAACATTCTGATGCAATGAGCTGGAAGACGTGTCCCAGCCTCGGCATCAAGAAAAACCTGCTCTCTTCACAGGCTGTCTTTGCCTCCCTGCAGCTTAGGACTGGGGCTGCCCCCCCACCTCCCTTAGCCAACTCCAAGTGGTATTTTGCTAAAACGTTAGACTGACATCAGCAATTCCTGTCTGCACAGTGACCGTCATGCCTCGTGGGTGCATTGTCTCATCTCCTAGCAGTCTGTGGTTTCCTTCGAGCTGTGGACAGCCACGATCTGGACCACGCACTCTCCTCCCGCTCTCTGCTCACTCCCTCCATAGCATCCACCTGCTTCCTCCGTTCTCTGAGAGCCCTGGAACTTTTGCCCCAGCCCTGAACAAAGCTTCCTCTGAGGCCGCAATGTTGGTTGGCCAGTCTCGAGTTCCCCCTCTGACCTGCAGGTGAGTGGAGCCTGCGTCTTACCGACGTAGTAGTAAGTGAAGCACATGGTCATGAGGTTCTTGGCCGGCCCAAAGTCATCCATCTGATAGCACCTGGAATAAGAGGAGGCCCAGCTGGATGAAGAACCCTCCCCCACACCCGCTTCTCACTGCACATTCATCAAACATCTCCAAACTGCTTTATGAATAGGCCTAAATTGGGTCCTGGCTCCCATGATGCCACCACAGGATGAACAACAAATAGAACCCCCAGGAAGGAGCTCACGGTCTCTCCACCAGCCTCTTTCACTTTAAAGGTAAAAACTAAGAGGTTTGATGCAGCTCAGAGCAGGGCTAGGGCTTCCCATGGCAGGGCCTGGGCCTATGCTCTGCCCTGCTTCTCAGCAGCCACCAGCTCCTGGACTGCTCCAGCCTGGCTCTCCTGCCCCAGGAGCGCCCATATGCCCCAGAGGGCAGATAAAGACAGGGGCTGCTGGGCCATCCCAGGGTCTCCAGCTTAGTCTTCAGGGAAGGACCTTCCTTAGATTTTAGGCCACTCTGCCTTTCTAACCTGCTCCCTTTACACTTTTCTTCCTGATTAATTTTTAATCTTAATTATTATTTTTAAAAAGTCAACAGAAATGATGTAGACCAGGGGTCCTCAAACTTTTTAAACAGGGGGCCAGTTCCCTGTCCCTCAGACTGTTGGAGGGCCAGACTGTGGGCCTCGGGACGAGTCGGCTGCTAAGCAGGACAGGCAGCAGTGGCAAAAACACCCAGTGGGCTGGATAAATGTCCTAGGCGGGCTGCATGTGGCCTGCGGGCCATAGTTTGAGGATGCCTGATGTAGACTGTGGGATTAAGGGCCATTTTTATCTTTTAACATTAAAAAATAATCTCATCAAGCTGAGCGCAGTGGCTCACATCTGTAATCTGAGCACTCTGGAAGGCTGAGGCAGGTGGATTGCCTGTCTTCAGGAGCTCAAAACCAGCCTAAGCAAGAGCGAGACCCCGTCTCTACTAAATAAAAAAAAGTCAGCCTGGCACTACGGCAAATACCTGTAAGTCCCAACTGCTCAGGAGGCTTAGGCAGGAGGATTGTTTGAGTCTAAGCGTTTGAGGTTGCTGTGAGCTGACACTATGGCATTCTACCCAGGGGGACAGACTGACACTCTGTGTCAAAAACAACAACAAAAAAACCACCCCCCCAAAATCAATTTAAAGAACTCAATTACTAATAACACTATAAAAGACTGGATAAAAGTAAAAACTAAAAATTCCAATAAACTAAAAATTATAAAATTCATAAATAAAAAATAGATTTAAAAAATAATAAAAGGTTTTTTTTACTTTGTTTCTGCAACTCTACAAAATTACATGTGCTCAGGGACAAAGGAATGGGAAATTTTTGTGTGTGTTTTGCAGTGTTGGGAGTTGAATTTATCTCCCCCCCCCGCCCCGATTTTATTTATTTAAGGAAAAATTCAAAGAAAAATCAAGGATTAGGTATGTCACCACGTATGACAGGTACAATCTCTGCAAAAGTGGGGGTGAGGAAAACCTCTACAACCGCACATGTCTGGAAGTTGTGGCATTTTAAAGCACGAGAGAATGTGGCCTAAGGGTTGTAACTCTTGGCTGAAGGTGTGGGTTCCCCCAGCTTCTCTCAAGACGGCTTCTCCTCCTTCCCCCTGGCCAGCTCTGAGGCCCAGACCCCTGAAGGAAATGGACCCTGGACTTGGGATACTCTGAGCAAGAGCAGGGAAAAGGGATCCTCCCCTGGGTTGGTCTTCTTCCTCCAGTATATGCCCCATGTTTAAGGGGAAATAGAGAAAGGTGAGTGGCTGGGAGTTAAGATTCCAGGTAGCAACTACCTTGAAGAGCTTTTCATCCCCGGAGGATAGAAATGGGCCTGGTGACATGGGGAGGTGGTGGTAGGAGAAATCAGAGACCTCCAGAGGTGATGGGGGTGAGCGGGGCACAGACACAGCCAGATCACTGCTCCCCCCCCAGACCCCGGCCTGTCTAGCTGCAGAGGAGGCTCCAGGTCATCAGGGCCACAGCTCAGCTTCCCCAAGCCAGAGAAGTGCCCCTCCATTTCACAAACTGAACTGGTCACTGGCCAAGAGTCAAGTCCTACAGGTGTGAGGCGGGTCTCCGTCCTGGGCAGCCATGCACTTGAGAAGGGGCCTGTGAACCAGGGGGTCCGGCTCCCTCATCTGACAGGGGAACAGAGGCGGAGGTGGGGCTGGTCCCAAATCTCGGGCTTACAGCCACGACCCCACCCACCACCCCAGCTGCCTGCCTGACAGCTGTCCTAATAACAGCCCCAGCAGTCCCCAACTAGTGCTCAGAAAGCAGGCCACAGTCCCCCGCACATCATTAAGTGTTTATTCCAGGGAGGACTGGGCAGCTGTCAGGTTTGAAATGGCTCACAACAGGAAATGGAGAGAGCTTGTCCCCCGACCCCTGCCCCCAGGAGGGGAGGCACAGCAGGTGATCTGGGCCCGTCCCTGAGGACAGCAGGGGCAGCTTCTCACACCCTGCTGCTCTGTCCTCTGCTTTCTATGCCAGGTGAGGCCGCTGGCTCTGCTCCCCTTTTAGCTGATGCTGGGCGGATCAGAGCAATCTGGGTCTGATGACTCATGTGGACATTACTCACAGCAGCTGGGTAATTACAGGCGGGAAAGGGGAGAGCAGCTCCTTAGGACAAAGGCTGAGAGCCTTGCAAGACTTACTCGAACAGCACCACTGCAAAAGACTGCACCAGGCGGTAGAAGGTCGCTTCTGAGACACACTTGGAGTTGCAGCGCTGCCCAGAAAGAGGCCGGACAATCGGTAAGGGACAGGTGGTACGTGGCGCTCCGTGAGGCTGCAGGCTTTCCACCCTCCACATTCCTAAGTGCAGCTGGGATGGGCCACCTGGGCAGCCAACTCTTCCCCTGCCCTGCACGACCCACCAGCCTCCCCTCCCGCCAGGCCCGGCAGCATGTGACACCATCCTTGCTGGCAGGGCGCACGGGGTGCAGACACTTCACACACTCACCCACACTTGGAAAAGTGCGGAGGGCAGAACCCAAAATGACAGCACTGGCTGCTTCTGGAGTGGGGAATTTATGGGTAGTTTCCCTCTAGTATCTCTGCACTTCCTAATTT
Source organism: Galagoides demidoff (assembly GCA_963574575.1). Classification (NCBI taxonomy): domain Eukaryota; kingdom Metazoa; phylum Chordata; class Mammalia; order Primates; family Galagidae; genus Galagoides; species Galagoides demidoff. The sequence continues at coordinate 6,880 of CAUYQV010071055.1, read as the reverse complement.
TTCTAAGAAAAACAAATTATTTGTGATAAAATACTTAAAAATTAAGAACTTAAGCCACTCCACAGGAAAAAAAAAGAGTGCATTGGCTAGTTATATTTAATTCTTTTAATTCTTTTCTGACCTGTGTTAATATACTTTTCTTTCCCTTGCAGTGAGACACCCAAGTGAGTTATCTCCCATTTCCCCTCCTGTCTACACCGCCCTTTCAGAACCTCTCTGGATGGGTTTGACCTTTTCCTCTTCAGTCACTTCCCTGCGTCTGCTCCCTGCTCCGCAGAGGGAGGACGGGGCGCAGCAGGGCTGAGCCACACACCTCCAGCTCCTCCCGGTTGCCTTCTCACCTGGGCGCTCACGTAGCGAGCAAACCACTCCCGGCCTTTTCCGTTCTCACTGCTGCAGTACTCGCCAAACTTGGCTTTCTCCTCCTGGTCCAAGTCCTCCCTGAAAAAAAAAAACAACACACCTTTCAATCTTGTGAAGCAAATAGAAAGGTTCTAGTAGGGGAAGAGCCAAGAGGAACTACGGAGTGTCACAGCTGCCAAGCACAGCTCTGACAGGTCACCTCGCCCTCCGGCAATCCCGTGAGGAAAGGCTATTTTTATTTCAAAGATGAGGGGCCTGCCTTGGCGAAGGAGAAGCAGCTCCAGAGTGGTGAATCCGAGTTCTATCCAGACTTCCTGCTTCCAAAGCCCACGCTCTTGTCTCTTACCCTCCTGCCCCTGCTCAGAGAGGTCCGGATCTTGGCTCTCCAGCTCACCCTGCTTCCCTCCAACTCGGATGCAGAACTCAGGGATTCCGGACTCTGCCGTCTCAGCCAGTGCACTGAAGCCAGGTGCTCGTTCCTCTGCATCTGTGCAGAGTGAAGCTGCCCGCCTGTCCACCCATTCCCTGCTCTGTGCATGAGGGTCGGAGATGGGGGACCCTCGGCCTCTCGGTCACCATGGTCAGGGTAGATAAAATGCTCCCCTGATTGCAAACCACTTCTGAGCCTCTTTGGAAGGCGCCAACACTTTCCGAACTTAAAGACTCAAGCAGAAGACTGAAGATCAATTGGCTTACCCAATTTTCATTTATTTAAGGTTTTTCTTTTTCTTTTATTTATTTTTTGAGACAGAGTCTCATGATGTTGCCCTCAGTAGAGTGCTGTGACGTCACAGCTCACAGCAACCTCCAACTCTTAAGTGGAGGCTTAAGTGATTTTCTTACCTCAGGCTCCCAAACAGCTGGGACTACAGGTGCCCACATAACGCCCGGCTATTTTTTGGTTGTAGTTGTTATTGTTTAGCAGGCCTGGGCTGGGGCTCGAACCTGCCAGCTTTGACGTATGTGGCCGGCACCCTACTCACTGAGATACGGGTGCTGAGTGGTATTTAAGGTTTTTAGAAAATATCTAGGTCTCATTTATCCCAAATACTGACACTGGATGACTGTGTGGATTTGATAGCCATGTGCAGTGAACGCTGATGATTCTGAAGACATGTCCAGCTCAGCCTTCCTGGCCGTCAGCAGACGTTGGGGCTCCCCCCTTCTCTTTAACTGGGGTGTGCTCAGGGAGACCTGACTAATTTCAGCATTGGTCAAACAAAATATGTAGGACGCCACACCTGCTGCTCTGCCGAAACATGCTCAGATCCAGCATCAGTGCCTTCTGGACAATTAAACATTTAGATTTGCACATAGTTGCCCCCTTTTCTAAGAACCTGGAAAACGGAGGCAGGACTCCACCGAGTGAGCAGCACGCCTGGAGAAGGCAAAAATCAACCCTGGACAGAGGAGGAGCCTCAGTCGCAACTCTTTGATTTGTGGGTCGACAGGCAACAATTCATGTTGCTTTAATGAAACTGGAAAACTGGCCCTTCAGCCAGTGCTTCTCAGCCTTTGACGTGTGCGTGAATCCTCTACAGCCCTTGCTGAAATGCGGATTCTGACTCAGTGGGGCTGGGCAGGGCCCAAGACTCCACATTCCTTTTTTTTTTGGGACAGTGTCTCACTCTCCCTGGGTAGAGTGCTGCGGCATCATCACAGCTCACAGCAACCTCAAACTCCTGGGCTCAAGTGATCCTCCTGCCTCAGCCTCCTGAGTACCTGGGACTACAGATACCTGCCACAACACCTGGTTAGTTTTTCTGTTTTTTGTTGAGATGGCATCTTGCACTTGCTTAGGTTGGTCTTGGACTCCTGAGTTCAAGCAATCTGCCCACCTTGGTCTCCTAGAGTGCTAGGATTACAGGTGTGAGCCACTGAACATGGCTAAGACTCTGCATTTACTAATGAGCTCCCAGGAGACTGGCCACGGACAGCAGTCTGAGCAGCCTGACCTGCAGCACTTCCCGAGATGCTGTGAATGATGAGAGCCCAACAGTCCCCGTGTGAGCCATGCAGCTGGGCCGTGTCTGGGGGGTCCACGTCCATGAGCTGAGATATTAACGGGCAGCCTGTCCACAGAGTCCCACCTCACAGTCCACATCACAGCCCTGCATTGTCACTTCCATATTTACCCCCTTGAGAGCCATGACAGAAAGGCTGTGAGGAGGTGCGAGGAAGGGTCCCCCGCACACAGCTGCCCATGAGCGTCACAGGAGTCCAGTGCCCGGAAGCTTGTTCCTTACGCTGCCCCTATGTTAACTTCGGCAGATGATCACAGCCTCCCAGCCAACCCCCCTGACAAGGAACATTCACGGTAGCTCGTCTGGAGATGCTCGGGGGGCACAGACGCAAAGCATGTGTCCCTTGGAGTTGGCAACAATGAGACAAATGTCAGCAGGTCATCAGAGCCGTGAGGGGAAGAAACCAGCACAGACAGCCCCTTCTGTGACCTGGTTTGAGAATACATGGTGGAAACTTTGGAGTAACTCTGGTGCCAGAAACAGAGCTACGGGGATTATAGGGGATCTGCACCTTATTTTTTGAGACAGAGTCTCAAGCTGTTACCCTGGGTAGAGTGCTGTGGTGTCACAGCTCACAGCAACCTCAACCTCTACCCAGAGAGAGTGAGACTCTACCCAGGTAGTAGTGTCTCATCATAGCTTACAACAACCTCAAACTCCTGGGCTCCAGTGATCCTCCTGCCTCAGCCTCCTGTGTAGCTGGGACTACAGGTGCCCGCCACAGCGCCCGGCTATTTTTTGTTGCAGTTGTCATTATTGTTTTAGCAGGGCTGGGCCGGATTCGAAACTGCCAGCTTCGGTGTATGTGGCCGGCGCCCTACCCACTAAGCTACGGGCACTGCCGGCAGATCTGCACCTTAGAAATGATTTTCTCTCTGTTTTGTAACAAGCACGTACAGCCCACACGGAGGCCACTGTGGAGAGTACAGTGACAGCCGTGTTTCACCCTGCTGCTCCTCCCCAAAGGGCCTAGCAGAGGAGAAAGTTTCAGAAAGAAAACAGAGGTGCAGGACATGGGCGAGCCACTCCCACTGTGTCCTAGCACTGGCTGGACTGCACGGGTGAGGGACAGGGACCACTCCCTCTGCAGCCGTACCCGGTGCTGGCCAGCCTGAGCCCAGCACTTTGGCGAGCTCTTTCCTGGTTGTTCCTGGCACATCTGCCCTTCAGAGCCCCTGGGGACCATGCATATGTTTAAATGTTGGGCTTGGGCTGGCATGGAGCCCAGGCTCAGGTGTTCTTAAAAAATTCCCCAGCCCCACGCTGGGGCAGGGGGAGAGGGACCACAGAGCAAAGGGAAGCCCTGGCCCAGGCGTGTCCTGGTGGGAGGGAAGGGGGTCCCCTCGGACCTGGAGCTCACCCCACTCACCCTTACCCTCCGGAGAAGATCTTCTCCACATAGCTGCGCATGAACTCCCGGAGCGCCAGGGTCTCCTCGTCCTGGGCTGACTCGGTGCTCTGGCCCGAAGAGAAGGACTCGTTGGAGGAGGAGCGGCGGTCTTGGTCCCAGGACGGGTGTGAGGGCGACTCGCCCATGTCGTTCTCGCTGTCTGCCGACTCTGTGGTCTCGCTCTCCGAGGCGCCATCTCCCAGGGAGCCGTCCCCATCCTGCAGCGCAGGGGGCGGCGTCTCCAGGGCAGGGGAGGCAGGGGGCTCAGGTCCAAAGTCAATCAGTGAGCCCACGGGGACCTCCGGGGCCTCCATGGTCGGGTGGGCTGTGGGAGGATGCTGGAGGGGAGCCCAGGGGACCGGCTCCTCGGGCGTCAGCAGGAAGGAGCCTCTGGAGCAGCTCACGTGGCCCTAAGGCATCTGGGATGGAAACACAGAGACAGAGCTATCAGCAGGACAGCACCACTCCTCACACGGGAAACTCAGCCACCGCAGTCCTGACTTAAATGAGTCAATTAGGTTGCTCCTTCCCTGCAAAAGGAATAACATCTGCAGCTCCAGACTCGGGGAAGCTCTCCGTCCAGGCCACCCTCTTCCTGTGGTCTGCTTTACTGTTGGACACCTGGCATGCACTCGGCACTCGGTAGATACTTGTTAGATAAGTGAACAAACCCCAGCCATCAGGATTTCTCTGGAGTTCTGCACCTGCTGGTCTCCTCCTTGGTCCAGCCCACCAGACGGATGTCCTTGCCAAGACCTAAAAGGCCGTCCTGGGCTGGGACAGAGGAGCACCAGGGATGATCTGCCTGCCCACCTGCTGCAGTTGGAATCAGTGGCTGTCGAAGAACCGCCCTGCTGAGCAACAGACACCTCAGTTCCCGGCTCCTTCCTCGTCACCCGTCCTTCCACTCACCTGGTGTCAGAGCCAGGTCCCATAGCAGCACTCATCTCCCACCCTGCCGTGGCTTCAGAGCACTGGCTCTCCATCCAGACCCACTCCTCCTGCCGGCCCCTCCCCTGTGCTGAAGCCACCATGGAAGTGACATTCCCCTTCCTATTTCTGTGTTGTCACTCCGCAGGCCATGTGATCCTCTCCCTGTCCCCCTCCTTCCTGCCCCGTACCCCATGAAACTCTATTTGCCCCTTACCCTCTGCCACATCTTCTGAGAAGCTTCACTCTACCCCTGTACACAGTTAATGACTGATTCCTCTGTTGGCACCACTGCCTCAGCATTTTTTTTGACTCATTTATAATTCTGCTTATTTTACTGATATATAAAAGTATCTCTGTTTACCCACTGAAGTTTGCCCACACACACCCCAGGGGACTACGCCCTGGCCACCTCTGCAGCAACCCTAGTCCCCAGTGCAGATTCCTGACTAAGCGTCTGCCACACACCTGCTACTCAACTGAACAGACCAGGTCACAAACGCGCCTGCAGGATGGGGCACATGGGCAATGTGAGTCTTGCTACACAGAGTGGAGAGGGGAAGGTTAGAACTGTCATTTCTAAACAAATTTGCTGGCTGCTTGTGCATGGGGCACTGGGGACCTTCCTCCCCATATGAGGGACAGAAGATGGGTAAGATGTAAAAGCCCCCAGAGGGTCAGTCCTCGGAGAAGAGCTCACCTCCAACCTCAGCCCCTTCCTGTCGGACCTGCATCTCTCAGACAACGCCCCCCAGAGGCGGCTGTCAACACTGCTGAACTGGTCGTCCCTTCTGAGGACAATTTGGTAGCAGAATAGCTTTTGCTGCCTCTTAAGAGCTTAATGTTCACGAATCCATTATAGATTTTCTTCAGATTTCCCAGCCAGGGGTATTTTTAAATGCCCTGAGTCAGGAAGAGGGAACGGCTGGCTCAAGGTCACTGGAGTGGTGAAGGCACATGTCCAGGGGAGCCCCACAAGGCCAGCCTCAGTGCAGAGAAGAGAAGCGGAACCCTCAGCTCAAAAGAACTTTCTAGGCCAGGACAGCTACAGGGGCTCTGATGTGCCCAGAGGGAGGCCGTTACAGAGCCGAGATCGAGAGCAGGGAGCGGCTAGTCTGGGTGTACTTTGGCCAGCCGGGTCCCCTGGCCATGGGGGGCCCAAGTTCCCTCCGTGGCCACATTCTCAGACTCCCTGAGGACCCAGTATGGTACCTGCGCCAACATGCCTGGTAATAAAAACGGAAACCCACACACTAGGAAAATGTTGGCAGAGTAGGAAAATTGAGTTAGTCATATCTGTATTATGAAGTCACACAACTCTAAAAAATCTATATTCCAACAGATACACAAACCACTCACTAGGTAAGGCACACACACAAAGGAATAACAACCAGGTCATTCTTTAACCCATGCTAATAACCCCACACACAGATATACAAATTAAAAGAATAAGGTATCATCTTTTACTATTAAACTAGCAAAAATTTAAAAAGAATACTCCAGTAGACCTACTGTTCGATCCTGCAATTCCTCTACTAGGTATATACCCAGATGATCAAAAAATTTTTTACAACAAAGACTTTTGCACCAGAATGTTTACTGCAGCCCAATTCAATAATAGCTAAGACATGGAAACCGCCCAAGTGCCCATCGACCCACGAATGGATGAACAAATTGGGGTATATATACACTATGGAATACTATGCAGCCATAAAAAGATGGAGACTTCACATCTTTTATGTTTACCTGGATGGATCTGGAACATAGTCTTCTTAGTAAAGTATCTCAAGAATGGAAAAAAAAAGTATCCAGTGTACTTAATACTATTATGAAATCAATATATAACCACCTAGACACTCATACGAATGGCAAAACATAACTATAGCCCAGAAATTAGAAGGGAAGAGGAGAGAGAGGAGAGGGGTGGGGGGACATGGGAGGAGGGAGGGTATCTGGGGGGACCTCACCTAATGTGCATGATGCAATGGTACATTTCAAACTATTACGAAATGAGTATAATTGTGATGGATGTTACTCAGTTCAATGTAAACATTTCATAGTGTATATTGAAGCAGTACCCTGAACCCCATAAATGCATCAGTGTGCAATGTTATGATTGAATAAAAAATAATTAATTAAAATAAATAAAAAGAATACTCCAAATACTGGTCAA
>CAUYQV010071054.1:0-56967 GCA_963574575.1 Galagoides demidoff | reverse complement strand
ATATGGTATGTTTCACATAAAGGAATGAGACTGGAGAATAATAGTGGTTGAGTAAGGTTAGCATTTGGAAAATATTTGAAAGGGCAGGATTAGATGGTGGATTCTAAAATATCATAGAAAGGGAAGTGTGCTAAATATGGATGGTAAGACAAAGGCAGACCCAAGGATGGAAATAAATGAGGTGAGTAGTAAAGTCAAGGTCGAACTTGAAAGATGTGCACTCAACTCTCAGAAGTTACCCAGGACTTTAGGATTGTTGTATGTTCATGATTCAAGATGGGCAATTTTTCCCGTAGATGAGCAACACTAACCATGGTCCATTATCCATTAGGTTTTTTCCTATAAAATTTTAGGTAGTGATTTTTATTGTTTTTCTAAGGTACTTTTATAGCAGACTTGATGGAGATTAATTATAATATTTCTAATGAGAATTTTTAAATCTGAAATCTACATTTGGTTCAGTGCTTGAAATAAGAGCCAATAATATAGTTTGTGGAAATATTTCTATGAAGCCAGATATTAAAAGTGTGCATGACATTTATGCATATATATTACAGTGATTACACATAGTTTTCTAAATTACTCAACCTTGAGGTTTATGCAAAGAATATGTGATAATTTAAATGATTGAAAATATTTCAAATTATGGAGAACAAATTTTATTCTTTTCCAAACTATGCGAGGAAATCATTAATGGTATTTCTGGAATAAAAACTCAATTCTGTTTTTAACATTCAATCTCTTGGTAATCTTTTTCCAGAAAATTTCAATTCCTTTGGAATATTTAACTGATACATCTTAGAATAATTAATCCTGTCTGATCAAATGATAAAAATTATTAATTTCCTTTATTTTGTCACCTGTACACTTTTTTGGGATGGAGAGAACTCATATGGATCTGTAAAATCCATATTATTGATAAAAGTCAGATTGTTTCCAAATAAATTGATGTTATTGGTGCCCTTTTAAAAACATGTGTTTCTAAGCAATCAGCTTAATATGTTTTATCTGAGCAATTGAGTTATTATTAAAGGTGGCACATTCACAGTCGCTTTTCTGGTTTTCTTTCAAGGATCCTGTGTTTCACCTGGACTCACACAGATCTGAGAGAGGAAGGGGCAGATGTCCTTTTGACCCCAGCTCCTCCTTCATCTCCACTTTAATTGGTAATTATTGTGGCTGCAGACATCAGGTGGTAGTCATAATGATTTTGAAACTTATTTTTCAACTTCGGTTACATTGTTCCACTATTTCTTTATATACTCTGCCTTTTCCTATCTATTTACTAGTGCAGGAAGCAATGATATGCTACCTCAAGCCATGCTAACTTGAACAATTTGTCGCTAAAATAAGTGCGGACGCTATGAAGTATGTGTGTCTCATTCTGAGAAAACAAATTGTCACTTAATACCCAATTAAGACATTTTGTATGGTGCTATTTACTGCTTACAAAATGCCAGAGAAATGAAGCTGTTTTAATATACATCAATTCTTTATGTGTAAAATACTTTGTGACTTTAGAGAACTTTCGGTCTTTTTGGTAAATTTCACTGTTACCAGAATTGAGCAGAAAAAAGTGTCTCTATTGAGACTCCAGATTTATTTAAATGGTTATTCCACAATGTAAACCAGAGAGGTTAACCAGCTCAAACTATCATGTACGTGTTGAAGCAATGGAATAGGTTGACAATGTCTGATCTCGATTTCAATTTGATTGAATTTAACTATGAGTTATCTAGGAGCCTTACTTAAGACACACTGGGGCACTGTGTCTTTTATATTATTTGTGATTGAAAATGACACACTTGTCAAAGCATTCTAGCACTGTGACAGCACAGACAGGTAGATGAATTCCTAGTATTGAAGACAGCAACCCCCAACCCCTATCCTGGTTGTTAATAAATATGGTTTTTCCCTCAGCGGTGAGTCTGATATAGGCAGTACACAGAGAGGCGCGTTTCTGTTACATTTGCAGTGTTTAGAGTTATATGCTAATATTAGTATATGTTATCTTTTCAGAAAATGAGAAAATAAGACAGATTTCCCAGGCTAAATAAACTCTTAAATCTTCAAACTCCCAACTGAAGTTTAAAATGTTACACCTCATGTAGAGTCAATACAGAAGTGACGGTGTTATTTTCCCTACCTTATTGCAGACCTTGGATTTTGATGAGCTTTGCATTCTACTCCCTGGACTCCCCCATCCCAATTCTAGTTCTCAAGTCCAAAAAGTAAAGCATTTAAAAATATGTATAAAAATGTTCATGCTAGCGCTAATTAATAGGAAAAGTTTGGCTTCACTTTGGCTGCCTAAATAGACAAAACTATAAAGTAAGAGTTTCACATAACTGTGTTGTTGTAAAAATAAGTTATTCATAGACTTGAAGGTAAAATGCTTAAAAAATAATTTTGAAGAAAATTATTTTGAAATCATGTGTGTGCACGTCCATGCACGCCCACAGGGTGTCTGTGTGTGGAAGGACAGTGAGGAAATGAGACTTTAAACATGAGAATGGAATTGCCTAAGTTAAATGAGAGGAAATCAACACCTGAGGAATGACACTTCTGATGAATTTCAGATCCATAAATGCTAGAAATTCTAAGGAAATGGAGAGAATCTGAACTAAAATCTGTACATTTGTTAGACTCATACAATCTTTTTCTAAAGTCTTCAGTGATTTTGGCTACTTGGTCTATTTGATATTTTAACATGTCTGAAGACAGACTTTTTCTTTCATGATATCATATCTTGCACAGAATAGGCCAGTAAACTTTGAATGAAATACTCATTGAGGTTCTTAAACACACACAAAATAAACTGGGGACTATTTCCCATAAGAACATAAAGTTGGAAGTTAAAAATTACACAATCTACAGAGCCTGTCTAGTGAAATCCTAAGGGATATTAGAAAATCCATTATTTTTAACATTTCATTGAAATGGTTAAAATTAATTTCTACAGCTACTGTGATATTCAGCCCTCAGCTTCCCTGGAGCTTGTTTATGCATGAATCCAGGAATTTAAAACTGAAACTTTTAAGAGGGGAAATATTACTGAAGGGACATTTCTAAGTGAGTTTCGTTGAACTTGCAAATCAAATTACATTACGCTGAAATGTGAAGTGCTTCCCATCTGGGTGGCTTGTTTCGCTTATTCAGAAGAGAAATCAAATCAAAGGAGCCCTCCAAGCTAAACAGGAAAGTTATAGAATAATCCCTCCAAAGAAGGGAAATAAAAATATAATTCTTCACATTTATCCACTCACTTTCATCCCGAAGTACCTTGGAGAGATCATTTATTCACTGTGGAAATGCGGCAGCCACTGGATGGAAACCTGATAACCTATATGAGCCAGAAACTTTCAAAGCAGGGAAGGGAAAATAATTCCCCCCAGTTGAAAAAGCAGCAGGAATGTCGGCTGCAAAAATGGAGCTACCTGAGTTGGAATTTGGCGAGCTCCAGGCAGCTTACTGACAGAAAAAGAATGTGCGCAGATTAGCCTGGTATTTTATGACCTCACAAGCTCTCTGTGATGGGGGAAGACAAGACCCCAATAAAGACGACTCTCTGTAGACCATCGCTGCTTCTGTGTTTTTCTGTCAGGTCACACACGTTTAAGGCTCACTCACAGGAAGACAAATTGAATGATGAAACATTAAAGTTAGTTGCAATACTCAAAACGACAGGCCTCGAAAGAATAAAGCAGAGTGTACCAATAGGAGAATTTCCTATATAATTTCTTAACTTTAGATGTAATTTTAATTCAGTTGCCTTAAATTCAGTTGACTTAAGGTTAAAGACTATTGAAAATTTGAATAAATATTAACAATTATTTGCTAGAGGAAAGATAATTTCATAGACATTTTAAAATTAAATTCATACTCTAATTTAGAAAAAGTTAATAACTAAGGATTCAATGTGAAAAACATTTAAAGAGTAAAGGATGCTTCTGAGCTATGTTCTGTAAGTTCAGAAACCAATCAAAATGAAGTCATATTAAGTAGCCTTGTTCTGAAATGCCTGCCACTTTGTAGTAACATATCTTGGTAGCATATAAATGTATGCCTCAGATAGAATATTTATGCATATTTAGCCATGTTCCCCCCCCATTGTGATTACTAATACTGTGATAAAGTGGTTTAAGTAGTGGGGCATGGTGGCTCATATCTGTAATCGTAGCACTTTGAGAGGCCGAGGTGGATGGACCTCCTGAGGCCTGGAGTTTAAGACCAGCCTGAGCCATATATCAGGACCCTGCACCTACAGAAAAATGAAAACTTAGCCAGGTATGGGGGCACAGGCCTGTGGGCCTAGCTACTCAGGATGCGGAGGCAAGAGGATCACTTAACCCCAGGAGTTCGAGGTTTGCAGGGAGCTTTGATGATGCCCCTCTAGACTGGTTGACAAAGCCAGACCTACTCAAAATAAAACATTAAATTTTTTAAAAGTGGTTTTTTAAAGTCGTGGTCTGAGGACTACAAAGCATTACAACCTGGTTTTAAGAATACCTAGTTCAAACAGTGAATTTTTCAGTAAAACAAATTGTTGCATTGCTTCCCTGTTTTCCAAATTATCCAAGATACCTGCTACTTATTTTGTCAAAAATCAAGATTAGTGACCTTCCAAATCAAAATCCAGGAAGTATATTATTTCATATGCCACTTTGGCCAAAATGAAAATATTTGTTGTCTCATGTTTGATATAACATTATAATTCTCATTCAATTGAATATCTTCAGTGACTTTAAGGTCCCTGATACTTGCTCCTTTCAATGCATTTGTCATTTTTGCCCCTACTTTATTTTGACCCATAGCTGTGTTGCCAGTTCCTGATGTAATTTCATCCCACCAGGCCTGAATGAGATCCAAGATGCACGTTGCCAGTGTTTGAGAGGAAAATAACAAAATCACTCTGATCTGTCCTGCATCCCTTGACGCTTTGCTTTGAAAGTGTTAACTCTGGAGATAATTTAGGGATATTTTAAGCAAATGACCACTAGTAAGATATTTTATACACCATAAAATGTTCTGTCTACACTTTTGTCCTGGTATGTTGTTCAGTGTTACAATTAAAACCGCAAAGCTTACACCCACTAAAATCATCTTCCTGAAATTTCTTGTCTTAATAAGACCTTTGTGAATATATATCCTCATTACATATTCTGGAAATTAAAAGGCAGTGTTGGCTGAAAGAGTTGAAATACACACAGGGAACATTTAAGTGATTATTACAAGTTCTTAATAACATTAGAGCATTGTAAAATATGTTTCCTTTTAATTAACTACATTAATATTCAGGAATATAAATGGCATAAAGATCAGAAGACTACATAAACCCTAAATGAAGTCAGACTACACGTATGTGTCTTTATAATTGTAGCCTCCACATACACAAGTGAATGTGCTGACTTATTTTGTGAATTCACCCCAGCCCTATAAAAACCTAGACTTTAAGTTATTCCCTCACTACATTCCCGTCCCTAAAGAATATCTACAGTTGCTTGTCCAATATTGCTGCTCTCACACTTGGCCGAGGGCTCATTATCCACACGCTTACTGTAGCTTCTGGATGTGACTGCTTGTCCCCAAGGAGCCATCTGAACACTTTGTTTATGCTTTCCTCTCAAGGTAAAAGAAAGAATGATTATGCTCTACTCTCCAATTATATTTCTGTCTGAGAATCTGGCTTAACTGTGATGATATCAATGTCACTGGTTTGTACCAAGAAAACTTAAGAGTATAGCTGAGTGCCTGCAAATGCAAATACACAGACTCATTTTTTCTTTTTCCTTCACATCTCAAAAATCACCTTAATATAACAAATACTACAACAGTGTTTTGAAGAGTTAGCCTTAAGATTAATTATTGGCTTGGTGCCTGTGGCTCAATCGGCTAAGGCGCCAGCCACGTACACCTAAGGTGGCGGTTCGAATCCCCAGCCCACACTCACCAAACAACAATGATGGCTGCAACCAAAAAATGGCCGGGCGTTGTGGCGGGCACCTGTGGTCCCAGCTACTTGGGAGGCTAAGACAGGAGACTCGCTTGAGCCCAGGAGTTGGAGGTTGCTATGAGCTGTGATGCCATGGCACTCTACCCAGGGGGATAGCTTGAGGCTCTGTCTCAAAAAAAAAAAAAAAGACTAATTATCATGCCATTAGCTTAAATCTGCATGATGGTGCCTACCCTGCAATGGGCTCTCAGAGAGGCCCAGGGGACCTACTACATGTGCAGTAAAACTCAGTGGTTCTAAGGTGACCCGTGAACTGTGAGGTAGGCCTGACCCACTCGGTGTAAAAGAACCAGCGGGCATAACCATTGCCTCTTGGCTGCTTTGCCTTCTTGTCACGGTAATGGAGGCCGGTTAGCATCCCTCTGTGGTGAGGCTGGCTTACTCTGTGAACTTTCTTACTCTGTCAATCTATCTTTTCCTCACTTTGTTTCATGCTTGCAAAAATATGCAAATTATCTGGCAAATCAAAACAAACCAAAAGTCCTATTGGAATACGTAGATCCTTCTCATCCCCACCCTCCCAAGTACGTTTTGGTTTCCTGTCTGGCCATACATGTCATTTTTGCAAACTAGTCCATCCGCCCGGAATAATTTCCTCATGATGCTATAAGATTAACTTGTGAAAGGAGGTAGTGACATCAGTAGCCACATGCTGGTCCATGATGCGAATGTGTTTCACATTTAGATTTGTAAAATATACATTTACAACATAAACAGGAAAATACTTGCGTAAAACTCAAGATAAGGAGGTCATGATAAACTACTATAAAATTTTTCTTACCAATTATAATTAACATGTCTAACGTGGTAAGTAAAAACTCAGATAATATATAGACCATGAACAAAACTTTTGACAAGTCCCATGAAATATTAAGACAATATAATTTTTAATTACAATTTTAATTAGAATTCATATTGTAAAAATGGAGTATTTCAATTATACATTTAAACTTAAAATTAATTACAAAGCCAAGGCTTAAAAGATTTTCTTATTTTCTTTCTTGTAAACAGTTTAGTGTAGGCACAATCTTTTAATCATGATAATGTCCCTTGGGTTGAAACTATTAGGGACAAATTCTAGAGGAAAAAAAATAGAGAGTCCTTGTGTTAATTAAAATGTAATAAATAACATACAGTCCTTATGGAACAAACTCCAAATACCTCTGTAATTCATATAAATTCCTAATAGCTTTTGCTTTCGATATTGTCACTCTGAGGCATTTTTGAAAAATCAGAATCTGTCTTCCTAAAAATTCCTTATTGCATTTCATAGCTTAAATAGTCAAAATGAGCTTTAGATATTTTCAGTTAATTCATAAATCCATTCAATTGATTCAACATTTATTGAGCATTTCTGTACTCTGGACATTAGTGAGTCATAATGTCAAATGCATCAGGAGTCAATTAAAATACGGTAGGATGAGCAGTATAATAGAAATAAACAAGGGCTATAGTAGTGGTAGGAACTATTAAACTAGCAAAAGTTTGGTCAGGGAAGTCTTCATGGGAAAGCCGGCAATGGCAAGGTAAAGGTGAGGTGAAGTGGGAAGGGAGATGAAGGGCAGTGGAGAGAGCACACGAGTTTGGCAGGTGCAGAGAACCATTCGGAAGTTCCTTTGATTCTATAACTACCTGAGACCATGAGATGCTGAATAGTTTCACCATGGTCAAAGGCGATTTCAAGCTTGAGACTTTCACAGACTTCCGCAGTAGAACTACTTCTGCTATTCTTTTTTTGGCACAATGACTATTGTATAAGCATGAAAAGAAATTAACAGCTTTCAAAATGTCTTGCAAATGTATTTAACTATAAGCATATTTACCAACTAAAATAAACATAACACCAATTGCCATCAGATTCACTATGGTAACAATAAGATATGTAAAGTAAAAATTAGTTATTTACATTCTGAATATAAAAATGGAGATAGTTATATTTGTGGTTAAGGTAATTCTTTATTAACTATGTCTCCATAGACATAGAAAACTGCATCTTTGGATAGCGCTGCTCTTGTCATCGAAACCCTAAAACACATGTACTATTTATATGAAATTCTTCATTAAACCATGAATATATGATTTATGCAAAAGTTACTTTTGAACTCTATAATACCAAAATATTGAGCCACACATTTTCTATATTAATAGGTATAATATTAAGGTACAATGTAGAGGCTATGTGTCACTATAAAAAATGATGTTGAGTATTTTTTGCTTATTTAATTAGTGTTAGGTAATATCTGTGCTTAAGCTTTTAGGTAATATCTGTGCTTAAGCTTTATTCTGATTTGTTTTAATTAATGTATTATTTTTCTATTTTTCTTAGTATATATGTTTGAAAAAATACATTTCTATTAATTGTGAATTTTTGCTTTAATTTAATAAGATACAAAGGGAGAATCTTCTGTGAAAAAGTCAGTTTCCACCGAAATATATTTGGTTCAGTTTAGATAGCTTATAGTTTTAGTACCTGTCCAGCTGCTTTGAACCTTAAGTCATACAGTTCACATTGTGTGTCTGATTGTTCAAACTTTTAT
This sequence comes from Galagoides demidoff, assembly GCA_963574575.1. Taxonomy (NCBI): domain Eukaryota; kingdom Metazoa; phylum Chordata; class Mammalia; order Primates; family Galagidae; genus Galagoides; species Galagoides demidoff. The sequence continues at coordinate 48,417 of CAUYQV010071054.1, read as the reverse complement.
GTAAGTACAAAGTGGGAAGTTGGGCAAAACTAGAAATACGGATAGATCTTTTTTTTGTACAGATAACCTGCCCTGGATATAGTATTATTTGGTATCATAACATTGCCATCTAGTGGCATCAAGTGGTACTGGTTTGTTAATTTTCAGCAATGATTAAAACAGCACTTTAAAACAGTATTCCAAAATTGGGATAAATGCATTACAATTAATGTCTACTAATATAAAAATTATATATGTTATATTCCTATTATATTTTAAGTTATCAAGTTTCTAAAATACAGAGGGTGCCAAATGTGTATATACATTTTAAGAAAGGAAAAATACTGTATTAAAATTGTAATACTTTTACATCTGACTTCTGCAATTATGAGAGATGATCAAACATGGATTGTATTTATCTTGTTGTCTGTATATATTACGATAGTTTTAATAGTTTTTCCTTTCTTGAGATGTGTGTGCTTTCTTGGCACCCTCTGTCTTTTAAGAAATGAAATGAAATGTTAACACTTAATAGAAAACTCATGATTTTTTGGAAATACACTATCTAACTAATTATGCATTCATCTCAGCCAAAAAGTAAAAAGATACTTTAATAGTTTCACAAGGTGGTTTGTATATTTGTTGGAAACAATTCAATCATCAAAATATTTTAGAAAAGTCCTTTCTCATGTCAATAGTAAGTTATTTTTTTTAAGCTTGATCATTTATGCCACAGAGTTGATGACTCTCCAGCTAATTTAATGACCATCTTCACACATGTTCACGTAGCACAGACTGAAATCCAGTAACTTGAGTACAATCACTGCGTGTGTTTTGTCTCAATACGCTCTTTCTCCATATACAGACATGAAAGTTCTGGTGAAGACAAAGGTAACTTTTGTTGCTATTTTCCTGTTTAATTAACAAACATGATATGGCTGAGAGTTATAACTTCTCTCTACCAACATACATGTTCTTGAGAATTAAAGCATTTTTGTTATTTTCAGTTGTTATTTTTCTTAGCACATGTCTCATTTAACATCAGGTAAATGTATGCAATGAACTCAAATATATTTCTCTCAAGAAATTTGTTATCTTATAAATTTTCAAATACAAAGAAAGGTAAAACAGTAAATTTAACACCTGCATACCATTTACCCTGATTCACCAGTTAACACGCCACACATGCTGTTCCCTTTCTCTTATGTGTATAACACAGATAGAGGATACCTAAGAACACATACATGTTTTAAGAAAACAAGTTAATTTATTTATGTCTGTCACGTGGTAACCCTAGCATTCATTTGAATAACAGGGTGTTTAGAGCGAAAGTCACATTACACATTGCTACTGTAAATTCAACTCAACTTCCAAACATGATACATAGATAATGTGGCTGAAAATGTGTACACATTTTATTAGCACACCAGGGATAATTTAAAAGTAAATCCCTCTGTGGATACCTGGATTTTATTTGTATCCTATATAGTTTTTGAGTATCTATAGCAGATTTTGTGAACAGAAAGAAAATTTGAATAACTTATCTTTTAAAAATAGGTGACTATAAAACTTACCAAAGTTTATTTCTTTAATCTTTGTGTTCAATTTATCTTATTCTAATTTTAATAAAAAACATTCTTTATTTTCTAAAAATGAATAATCAGTTAACTGAAGTTGAAAATAAATTTCCTTAGAAGTGCCCTATATATTTTTTAGGTGATCAGTTTGTCAAATACTAAGTCATATAATATTTTTATTTAATCTGTTCAAGATTTTAAAAGTTTTCAAGGCCTTACTTTGAAAATTTATTAAGGCTTGTTTTTCTAAAGAATTTAATAATCTAATAAATAAAATTTATGAAAAAACTCATTCTCTTACACCCATAACTTTAATAAACCAAATTCTAAACTGATTCTATAATTACATGTATTAAATTGGAAACGATTTGAATTCTCTTAAACTTTAATAAAGTACTTTGAAAATCATGTGTATACATATGTACACATTCTAAATCTAACAGAAAAGGATTAGTACTGTGTAATATAATCATTTTTAAACCAGACCAGAGCTGTATATCACTCATAAAAAAATAATTTTATTACCCTAAGTTGAGGTTATTTCCAGTAACCTGTTATTTGCTTTTAGCCAGATATTTTGCCTCAGAACATCTGAGTGGCTCAGGGCTGGGACCGTCTTCCTGGTCACTAAGAGACACACTTATTACCTCTTGTCATTTTTAGGAAAGGATTCCACATCTGTATGCTTGAGAGGTCGATTTTTCTAGGGTTCAAGTTATACCTTTTTATTTTCCATTTGTTTAAAAAAAGTCCTGTATTTTTTTTTCTGTTCTCTCAAACTATTTCAATGTCCTTCTAGTTCCCAAGACAAGTGATTTCTCCAGAGTCTGCATACATGGTTGGAATTCCTCAGTCTGATCTTAACTCTTGATGTCTACTCCATGCTGCAGTGAATGTCAGTCATTCTGTTGAGGACCTGATTAAATCTTCAGCTCTTTTATATCCTTCTTATCAGACTGAGCCACAGATGTATTGGTTGGCAACTAATTGGCCTATAGACACCTTCTAACCAGAAAAACTTAAATTTAGTGGACATGAGCTTCTAAGATACCTAGAAAATAAACTTCTTGAGAAGAAAAGTCCATATTAATTATTGGACTATAGACAACAGTTTGTGGTTCCCGCACTAAAATCATATTAATAACAATTCATGATAAGATTTGAGTTAGCTAAATCACATAATACCTGTAATGATAATAAAGCCTTAATGATATAAAGGTTAAGCAAAGTTTAGGAAATAAGATGAGATGAGGAATTTGCTGTAATGTTACCAGCTACTCTTCCAAGCCCTTCACACTGAACCTTATGAGTGCTACTCCTTCTCTTATTTGTAAATGAGGAAAGTTATCACAGGGAGGTTAGTGACTTGTTGAGGTAGTAAGGAACAGAGTCCATATTCAATCCCTGGCAGTCCAACTGTACCACCTGTGCCCCTGTCAATAGTATTCATGTCATCAAGTACATACTCTATGTATAAAATCTGGATGTGCTTAATGTAATTGTGGTTTATGCCTTGACTTCATATCCAGAGGAAAGTGCTGACTTATTTTTCACTGATGCTTTCATGTAGGTAGTGAATTGTTTACTGGGCTCTACAGTGACTACTGGGGCAGAGACGCTGCCATCTTCCGGAGCTTGGGCCGACTGGCCCCCATTCGCACCGAGCACGATGATGAACGTCTGTTGAAAGGTGAAGGCAAAGTGTGTGAATGAGGAATAAAATCCTCTAGAACTTTTGTGAAATTTCACCATTTTAATAACAATATGAGTATTATTTATAATTCTTACAAATTTCAGGATGTTTTATTAGAATTATTCTTGAATTAAAATGTGATCTATATACATGTAGATATTATTTTATATCAATATGGGCTGGCTTAATTACAAAATCAATTTACCTTTATGGCAGTGCTTAGAAATCAGGATTTATATGAAGAAAAAAGCAAGAGTATGACTCGGCGCCTGTAGCACAGTGGTTACGGTGCCAGCCTCATGCACCTAGGCTGGCAGGTTCAAGCCTGGGCCAGCTAAACAACAATGACAACTGCAACAAAAAATAACCAGGAGTTGTAGCAGGTGCCTGTAGTCCAGCTACTAGAGAGGCTGAGGCAAAAGAATCACTTAAGCCCAAGAGTTGAGGTTGCTGTGAGCTATGATGCCACTGCACTCTACTGAGGGTGACATAGTGAGACTCTATCTCCAAAAGAAAAAAGAAAAAAAGGAAGAAAAGAAAAGAAAAAGAAAAAGTATAAAAAGTGAAAAATTCGTCATCCAATGAGATATTTTTTTCTATGTGGAATTACTGACTTTGCTTTGTTTGAATAGGATCACATTGTACTTTAGAGACTGGGAAATTACTAACCATTCATGGATAAAGAATTCTTTGTATGAAATAATTTTTATATTTTTGGCACACTGATAAATATTGAAAACAATATTTTATGGTAAACATTTCATCACTTTTCCCATTGTTACTAAGCTTTATAAGGCAGACTCATTATTTGGGGCATGGTATCATTAAAATATTTTATATATCATATCAAAAGGCACTGATTAAAATTCTTTAGCTTACGAACTCAAAAACTTAAAATTTTCTACTTTAAAATAATCTGCCATATACTAGACTGGTAGATAAAGTTCTTATGAACTTTAAGAAAGGTAGTGATACACTTCCTACTTTAATATTTTACGTTGTTCACATTCACTTTTGTGTATAACAGGAGGAAACTTACCAGGATTACTTCATGATACTGACAATTTATCCTTCTTTGAATGCATTTTTAGTTTGCAATATATGTTGTTCAAAATTGTTCTCCTTATTTTACAAAGATCCCTTTAATATTTCTAAAAAGTCTGTTGATGTGCAAATAAAATGGAGGTCTCTACACATGGATTGCATCAGTCAAAATTTTCTAGGAAAACATTTCCTTCATGAAATGCTGAGAGAAACTTAACCATTCAGGTGGTATGTGATTTATTAGAATAACTTGCTATCCTTTTGTGATTTTACTTCTTCTTCTGTTTTTCACTTCTACAGAGCCAAAATTTATAGGTTCATACATGATTCCTGACAATGAAGACCGAGATGACAACAAGGTGTATTTCTTTTTTACTGAGAAGGCCCTGGAAGCAGAAAGCAGCGCCCACACAGTTTACACCAGAGTGGGGCGACTGTGTGTGGTGAGGATTTCTTTCTCATTAAGCCTGCTTATCTCACAATTTACAGTCAGGTCTTGCTTGGTTATATAGCAGGTTTCTAATTCTAAATATTCTTTAGTATTCTGTAGACTGCCTAAAAATTGCATTTGCTATACTTTAAAGTTCATATCTAGTCACAGTTTTATCTCCAGAGCCTTGTATTTAGCATGATTTCTGAAAACATAACTGAAAAATAGTGTATCACACAGAAGTTTGATATTTGTTGAATTATAAATTAAAACATCTATAGTTTTTTGAGCAGAGAGGTTGTACAGGAAAACCCAAAACCCACTGATGTAGCAAATATTGAGAGAATGCTAACACAAATATGAAATTACTTTGGCATTTAATGCTTAAGAATAAATCTAAGGTTAATATATATTCACACGTATGTATATATGCACGTTGTGTGGGGAGTGTGTTTTCAGCTTTACTAAGGAAAAAAAATGGATACGTTCATATTCCTGATACAGGTGGATAATTTGGCAATAAAGTAGTCAAGATTACTATATCATAAAACTCATTGCTTGAGAGAGAAACCACTATTTTAATACCTAAAAAATCTATTTAACATACCAGAGTGAAATACACTGAAATGGGAGAATGTGGAAGCCAAAATACGCACATATGTGAATTGCATCTATGTTACAGTTGAGGATTGTGATAACTTTTCATAAATTGCAAAAGTCATAACTCTTAATATCTACGTATTTTTATAGTATTAAATCTATTGGTAAAAGTTCTTTAGGTAGATACCCGCTTACCTGCTTTTTGTCTTTCACAGAATGATGTGGGAGGGCAGAGAATACTCGTGAATAAGTGGAGCACGTTCCTGAAAGCCAGGCTGGTTTGCTCTGTCCCAGGAATGAATGGAATCGATACGTATTTTGATGAATTAGGTAAATGCTATTCAGTGAATTAAATTTTACTCTTGCTGTATATTCTCTAAAATTCTCTTTAGCACACAGAAAACTCGTTCTGGTGATTTTTCCTCTTTTGAATAGAAAACCCGTCAGTCTCTGTCCTTGTCATTGTGGCCCAGGCTGATGTGCTGGGGGCAAAAAAGTTGCAGGAACAAAAAGACTCGTATCAGCTTAGTGTCAATGTTGCTGTTTTTCCTTGTGATTTGGCTCAAAATAGCCACATTATTCACGGTCTTGATGTGGCTCTGGTTGTATGATTTTACATGGAAACTTATAACTTAATATGATTTTACATGGAAACTTATAACTTAATATCTATATTGGATTCGAAACTAATTTATGTGGCTATGTTTTCTTTGTATGCTAAGAGCTGAAAATAGTAAGTGATGGAACTGTCTTTATTTTTTCAGAGGATGTCTTTTTGCTACACACCAGAGATCATAAGAACCCAGTGATATTTGGACTCTTTAACATGACCAGGTGAGTTATTTATGCAGTCAATAAAAATGATATAAGATGTCTCACTGGACCACCCTTTGTGTTCTACACAACTTTAAATACTATTGCCCTTCTCATGGTCTATGACTGATAAGTCACCAATTTATCCTCATTCTCCTGTGTTCACAAATATACTCCCATTTCAAAGCCACAATCTCAAATCCTTCTTTCTGTTAGAGCCCCTCCATCCTCCTGGGCTATAGCCTACTCCTAAATCCCCTTACTAATCTAAAATAGAATGTTGTTTTTCTCATATATTTTGTATGATAGTTCATGCTATAATCTAGGATAATTATTTTATTCAGATAGAATTTTCAAGGTTTTCAAGGCTCTCTATCAACTATTACCTACTCACTACTGGAAAGTTTTCTGAGTTTTTTAAAGTTCTGCTTGTAGCAGGATAATACTTTGACAGATCCCATTTCACACCCCCTTTGCTAGTTTCCATAACTAAGTTGATTCATCAGTGTTGCTGGAAATGACTTTCTTTTCTGATGGTGATTTACATCAGCTCTCTGGTACGTGCCAATTGCGATCTTCAAGAAACATTTCTTCATTTCTGAATCACACCGCATCATTTTTCTGACTTTTATTCTACTTGTCTTACCCCAATGTTCATTTGTCCACCTTTACTATTTGCTATCCATGTTTTGAATTTGCTGCTCAAGTTTCTTACAACCTATTGTTTAACCTTTTATATTTTGTATTTTTGTACTTATATTATTTCATGTGTACTGATACATGAACAAAAATATTATAATCAGTTTGGGTTTCAAGTTTACACAGACAATTTCCTGAGTATCTTTTCAAATAGAGCAGAGTGAGGGCAAAAGGATTGTGCCCCTCAGTTCTCTGGACAGGCGTAGAAGGATATACTGAGTTAATCTTGTACGTTGTAGGCCATAAAACGTCATATAATCGTTCATACTGTACTTATTTTGGGCCTTTTCACACAGGTTTTTGTTTAGATATTTCAACCTGTAATTTATAATGCTCACTTTGAAACAAAAAATATCTTTGTACAAATATCCTGCTATTGTAGAGACCACTTCTTTAATAGAGAAACATGGAAAAAATTTTCCTATCAGTTATTAACAGTTAATTTAGCTTGGTAGTTATTACAGTCCATGGAAAGTTCTTAACCAAGGGTGTGGCCTTTTAGGTCTTTAAATGTGGTTTTGACTGAATACCAACTTTACAGAAAAACTTTTATTTTCATTAATGCTTTTTTATATTTATTTTTAAAATGAGTTTATTCAAAATACCAAAGAATAAAATAAGTTTCAACAAGATAATCCTCCCAGATTAATGGGCACCATGAGAACTACAGTAAGTCGTAATGGGCTGAACTGGCATCTGCTCCACTCCTGATCTTGTGCTAACTTTCCTGCCCAACTGTTGCCACTATCGCCCAAGGCTGGTTGGCAAGAGTGTGTGGGGTTGAGTATGCCAGTTATCAGCTTTTCACAGTGCACTAGGTTTCTTTTGAAGTAGAATTTGAATAGTTGCACAGCTGGACAGTATTTTTTTAATTCTGTCTGCTCAATAGCCTACCATCTCAAAGAAGACCAAGAGAACACTAAAAAATGTAGAGTTTTAAATGAGAATTAAGCACGACAGTACACATATTATCTTGTTTCTGCTAATGACAATTTGCTTGCTTTGTGATACTGCAATATCAACCTTAAAGAAGTCCGATGCTCCTCAGCATTGGAACACTCATAAGGACCACAGATATTTTAAGCTAGAGGGAGAAGCATTTAAAGTTGTGTTGCAGAAATTAAAAGATGAAAAGTGAAGACAGTTTTTTCAAGCAGCAATTGCCACTGAAGCAATATATAAGGAATCTTATATACTCAGAGAAAAGGAGAGCCGTGCAGCAGCGTAGAACTTGTGGAGACTGCATTGTCAAATGGCAGTGATACCAGAGTTCCAGGCTCCTGGTGTCGGCAGTTTGAAGCTACGAACCACAGGATCAGCAGTAGGTTAGGTTTTATTTAACAATACAAGTGTTACAGCTCTCACAAAGAGCCAAGCCTCCTTGCTCTCCTGCTCTCTTTTGCAGGTCTGTGTTTGGGCTCTCTGCTTAGGAGCTTATATAGTGGCAGGTCCTTGTGAGTTACAGTCAGTCGTCCAGTGAGCTTTCAGGTCTTGAAAACAGACCAATTCAGAGGAGGTTTTGGAAACAGATCAATCAGGGATGCACTGGTGGAATTGACTTGCCAGAAGTCCATGGTGAGGAGACAACATGGCGCCAGTGTCTTCCCCCACTCCTGTCAGGCCGGATTCCTCCATAAGCTACAATAGCAACAGGTCCAGGGCCATGGTGACTGGTCTCGGTGCCACCTTGTCTGGCATCAGTAGGAAGTTTAGACCCCCACCCGCACCCTCGTAACATTTCAAAGTATAGACAACTGCAACTTTCAAGGAGAACCATAACTGATTGGCAGCATGAACTGGCCTTCAACTTAACAGAACTTCATATAACACTTCAAAAAGAAAATATGTATTATTTAATGGCTTTGGATGAATCAACTGATACTGACTCACAGATCTTATACTTCACTAAGGTCATAACAGAAAATTTTCTTTGCTACAAAGAGATACTTGCTTTGGGCACTCTTGCAAATGGGACACAGTAGATATCTTAAACTTTCAAGATAAACATTATGAAGTTGGAGTGTATTTGGTAAATTTAGTGAGGACAGAGAGTGCATATTCCATAACAGGAAAACATGAAGGGTCGACTGCACAGATTTAAAAAGTATGGACAGATGCAGATGCTCTCGTTTCCTCTCATTTTACTCTGCATTAGGAAACTCTCTGTGCTAATGCTGCTATTTTCAGTGAGACTTTGCAACAAGTTATAAGCACTGTTACCCGTCTTCCTGCAAATGCAACATGGCATCCTCAGTCGAAATTGTACTAAATTTGAATCATGAGGTACTGTGGATTTGCCTTGTTCTAAAATATGTTGGCTAGCAAAGGGACAAGTGTTAGTTAATATCTTGTCTCTGAATATAGTCAAATTTTATGAAGAACTGGATCAGCAACGCAAATTGTTGAAAGCTTTCTTTAGAAATTCAGCATTCCGTGTGATATGGCAAATCTAAACAATTTGAATATTTTGGGGCAAGGTGAAACTAAGTCTGTATATGATGATATATGGCAAAAAAAACCCAAAAAAGAAGTCGAAGCACTTTGAGAAAAGGCTATCTTTCTTCTAAGGAAGTAAACACCTCTGTAAGAAAAACATACATGCTTTGTATGGAACCAGAAAATACTCTGAGTACCCAATGCAACCTTACGTAATAAGAACAAAGCAGGTGGCATGACCTTACCAGACTTCAAGCTATGCTACAAGGCTATAGTAACCAAAACAGCTTGGCACTCACACAAAAACAGAGAGAGACCTATGGATCAGAGTAGATAACCCAAAGATGAAACCATCTTCATATTCCCATCTGATTTTTTACAAAGCAGATAAAAACACACACTGAGGGAAAGAATCCCAATTTAATGAATGGTGCTTGGAAAACTGGATTGCCACACGTAAAAGACTAAAACAGAACCCATACCTCTCAGCACTCACAAAAGTTCATGATGGATAAAGACTTAAGTCTAAGGCATGAAACTATAAGAATTCTGGAAGAAATGTTAGAAAAACTGTTACAGATCTCAGCCTCAAGCAAAGACTCAAGCAAATCAGAAAAAAAAAAAAGAAAAAAAAATTAAACAACGCTATTAAAAAGTGGGCAAAAGACACGATCAGAAACTTTCCAAAGGAAGATCTAGTCTGATGCCAAACGCACGTGAGAAAATGCTCAAAACAATTCTTCAAAAGGAATTTTGGAGGAACACTTTTCCTAGTTGGTAAAGGTCATTGCTGAGCAGGGTGACATATGCAAATCCTTTGAAGACTACACAGCTGTTATAGACCTATTAATTGGAGAATATAATGAAAGCTTCACTTACTTTGACAATCATCACGTAACATTCAAATTAGCATTTCGGCCTCACCTAGCTGAGATCACAAAGGTACTTAAAGAACTACGGATGGAATTGTTTGAGCTCTCAGTAGATGGCATTTTAAAAATCATTGAAACTGAGAAAGATCCAATTGAAATATGGAAAAACGTAGCAGAATATTCATACGTTTGGCAACATGCACCAAAATGTGATATCTGGCTTTTAAACCACTTCTTGCTGTGAATCGACAGTCTCCTACATAACCCAAATCAAGATGCCCTCAAGGTCCCAGATGACTTATACCCTCCTAGAGGATCAACTGGAACTGTGATCAAATATTCCAATGCTTTCCAACAAAACCTGACACAAAGTCATTAAAAGGTTAACTTTAAAATTCATAGTTTATCTGTTGAAGTCATGAAGCACATAGATTTTTATAAAATAATGTACATTTTTAGGTATATAATTGAAGTTGCTTGGTGTGGCCTTATGTCAGATAAAGTAATGCAACCGCCCAGCACTAAAATGTCCCCACCTGTCTCTAACTATTTTTCTTTTTACTTCCTTATCTTTATTATGCTTGTCAATAATTTATACATTGCATGAGAATTTAGTGGCTTTATATGATAAATTCAAGCTACAAGATAGTGTTATTTTTCTGTGCGTTAGTATGAACACTTTATAAGCTCCTCTACTAAATGACAGCTCAGTAGAGCTTTCTGAGAATTCCAGGACAAGGCATGAATTTCTTCCATAATTTCATTTTTGATTGTTTGATTTATATAAAAATCTGAAGACAAAAGCTTCCCAGCTGTTACCTGACATACAGGTGGATTTTTGTAGAATGGTGATCAAAGGTTGACGGCCACCTTAGTTGTAGGTTTTCCAAGGATGCTCGGCATTTCCAACTGTTCCAAGGTGCTATAAAATGTGTGAACTGATGTCCCAGGACAGTAACTTGACTGCTATTTTACCAGTGTCTCTGGGAGTAGGAAATTTTATGTCGATATAGAACTTTGCATTTTTATAAAACATTTTTACAAAAATTTTGATTCTTTCAATAGAGAGGCTAAGATAATGTTGTAAATTAAGAGATAGGGCCAGATTAATTTTTTTTGCAGAACAAATTGCAAATATCCCCTATAAAAATTGCTGTAGTAAGTCAACTACTCTCTTTATCTTCTCCAAGTAGAATATTTTTATTTTTTCCACTGATGTTCTTTCAAGCAAGTAGAATTTTTAATCAACGAGATAATTTCATTGGCTGCTAGTTCTGGAAATGTACCTGAGTTTTATATAATTGAAATAATTTTCTCTAGGTTACTATATCCAGTCAAATCATCTTTCCACTATAGTACAATTTTCTCTGAACTGGAGGAAGGAATATAATCACATGTTAATGTCTACGTAAATGCAAACTAAAAAATACAAATCCCTAAATTTTCATGAAACTAAATTGTTCTTTGAATTATATACCCTAAGAAATTTAATAAAATATGAATAGATTTTGTAGCAATATTAACAGAACAGTGATTGAGAGGACAGTATTTACCATGAAGCTAGAACATTAAAGGAAATACCTTAAAATGTGTAACTAAACTTGGGAATTAGTCTTTAATATTAAGGCTAGATAATTTTTAATAATAAAAACAAAATATAGGGCTTTATAAAGGGACACAACTACTTTTGTCATTCTAATAATGTCATGTAAAGTTATGTGAATTTTAAGAAATGGTAAGTTTGAGTTTCAATACTTTATCACAATAATGTTATTTCTAGCATAATTATATGCTATAAAGATATTATAGCTTTTTTATTCAAAAGACTTGACTCTCACCCAGGTAGGGTGGAGCAGGCTAGGTGACCTGCTAGGATAGTAACGATGTTTTTTATACTTTTCAGTAATATATTTCGAGGGCATGCTATTTGTGTCTATCACATGTCTAGCATCCGGGCAGCCTTTAATGGACCATATGCTCATAAGGAAGGACCTGAATATCACTGGTCAGTCTATGAAGGAAAAGTCCCTTATCCAAGGCCTGGCTCAGTAAGTCTAGTCATTTGACAAAGTATTCTTATGTTTCAAAAGATCTTTTGGTAATACTTTGTTCTACTGTTTCACATGTTTTATAAGACTGCAATTAACAATTAAGCAATTCTATACCTAAAAGTATGATTGACAAAATATACGGTAAATAAATCTGAAGCTCTTAGTTAATGGAAAAAATCTATTATGGATACACCTGAGCAGGACTATAAAATACTTACTAACGTTTTGGCCAAGTAGCATGATTTTTATGAGTGCTGCTGGACCCACATTCACTAATAGGACCATAATATTCCTCTTAGCCCCTCCAGAAACGTTAGCATCATGTGTTATTTCCAGGCAAGAAACTGTCGCCAAATTTTCATATTCTAATATTTGATCAGCCTCAAAGATCCCTAGGACAAACTTTCTCCTTACTTCTCACTTTAGCAGATCTAAAAAGTTTTTTTCCCCCCTCTCTATATCCTAAATGCCTCCTATGTCTTTGCCGGCCTCTTAGAAGAAAACACGTCAATTCAAAAGTACCACTGGAAGGATAGGAACTTCTGTCACTTGCCTCTAAAGCAGTCTTACTAAGATTCTTAGCTCCCCACTTACACATTTGTGCTTTTAATTTCATGTGTGTCTAAAGATGGTGATGGTAAGGATTTTGTTCCCTGTATCCTTTGTGCAGTGAGGTAGGAAAAATACTAGATCATTGTATGTTCTGTGGTGGCCATGAAGAGCAAACACGTAACTTGTCACACGAGTCCATATCTGCACTTCTATGAGCAGCTGGTGAAATCCCTCACTACGCTGATTCTATAATCACTTACAAGTCAAGTAGAAACCATTTTGGCAGAGCCAAAACCCAAAGTGGAGACAAAGCTCACCTCCATTCATAAGTGTAGGGCTTTCCCATTTCAATCACTCTCACTAGGTTAAAATTATTCCTTCCAGTAGGACGTGAAGTGTACTTTACTTCACCCTACTGATTGAAATTGCAATTTAAATGGAGGAAACCCTCTCCTGCGGCTTTGCTGGGAATGCTTCTTGAAACCACACGGTCTTAAAGGAGATTTGGAGGAAGTGACTGGTTACTGAACTGCTTCCAGCCTAGTCCAAAATGTTTCCAATTATATATCATGAAAGTACACTCAAGTGAGAAATTCAGGCCAAATTAAGAAATATGGCCTGATTTTTAAAACCAAACCATTATAAATGCCCTTTTTGCAGAATGTGATTCTTACACTAACAAATTTATACTCTAAAAGTGGAAAATTTTTATCAAGATAAACATTGCAGTTGTTGCTGCTTCTGGAAGAAAATATGTGAAATGAAGCAGCACTTATTAATAAGCATGAATCAACACATTTAAAGGTTTTCCCAATAAGTAATTTAAAAAGCTACTGAGGATTTTATTTTAGAGTTAGTGATTTAAAAATTAACGTTATAGCAAATATTTTTGTTTTCCCAGTTCTGTCTATTCTGCATAAACATTATGCAAATTCATACAGGTTATACTGGAACAGATAACTATTGATAGAAAGAGTCCTTAACAATAATATTTGAATAGGTTTCTATGTTATGACACAAAAATTCTATAGTTAGCGAACCCATTGAGCCGTCAATAATCCTATCACAATTTCAATAATGGAGCAGTTGCTTTGTACAGTTGTAGCCCTTAGTTTTGAGGAAAGTTTCAGCACAACAAAGAACCTTTTTGTTTTGTCTAAATAGGTCGTTCACCTTCAAAATTAAATTTACAATGTGAAAAATAAATTTCAAAAATGGAGAATAAGTTGATGCTGATGATATTAAATATTTTTAGCACTTTCCAACTGTCTTGGTATTAAACATACTTTTCCAGGATTTCTCTGCTTTTTCTCTATTTGTAGTGTTATGTTTGAAATAATTTTGTTTTTGCAATTTTTAAGCAGATTCCATTTTAGCAATGAAAAAATATATGGTCACTAACTGTTTCTAAATGCCCTATTGATAATTGAACATATTCTAACTCTTCCCATAATTGATTATAAATATGCGCTTTAGATTTATGTCAAAAAGACTTATCTAATCCATGTGCATTTCAGTGTGCCAGTAAAGTAAACGGGGGGAGATATGGAACCACCAAGGACTATCCTGATGATGCCATCCGATTTGCAAGAAGCCATCCCCTGATGTACCAGTCCATAAAACCTGCCCATAAGAAACCGATATTGGTAAAGACAGATGGAAAATATAACCTGAAACAAATAGCAGTGGATCGAGTAGAAGCTGAAGACGGCCAGTATGATGTCTTATTTATTGGCACAGGTAAAGAGATGTGAACATACTCATTTAAATTGAACCTAAAAAAACAATATTTTTTAAAATGCCTGTCAACAAATATGTTGATCCATTATCCATTTGTATCTTGGTAATCTCTAGTGAGAAAGGCCGAAATAGCCTTCACATGATTGCAACAGTAAGAGTTTACGTCTACTATCCGGGAATAATTATCACCATTATCATTTTCATTGTCAGAGTGTCACAGTTTGGACAAGTCTGGGGCCACCCTTGTTCCACACCTTAGAAATATTGAAGCTATTGGAAGGAAGATTTGGGACTGTTATAGCACCTAATTCCTGATACGTGGTCAATGCTTAATTCATTTGAATAAATGAAGAAATGAACAATAAATGTTAACAAACAAGTTGGTTCGAAATAGAACTTCTCAGGGTGGAAGTAGAGTGTTGTAGCAAAAATGGTCCTCCTGTAGGTCTCCCAGCCTCGTGACTGTCTCTGGAGGCTCAGTGAGGCTTTAAGATTTTCCAAACAACTTGGAACAATAACTTTTACATATACGTATAATCACAGTAATTCTTATCAGGACCTAACATAATCAACCGTGTAAACCAAGCAGGCCAAAAATAATCTCTAACACCTGCATTAACAAAGTTTGATGAATATGTTAAATGTAAAATTTTCAAATAAATTTTTGATTTCAATTTATGCTATAACATAAATAGCGTAACTTGTGATGAGACCTTAGAAACTTATAGCCTCCAGAGTTATATGTAGCAAATTCTGCAAATTTAAAATTCTATAGTAACATTAAAAGTGTTTTAAATGATCCTTTTCCCCTCTATTTTTTGTGGCATAGTAAATGCTATAGCAGTTCAGGAGCATGACCATTATACCATACATAATGCTGGTCGTAAACAAATGTCTGTAGTATTGGCGTATACTTGCATCAGGAGTCAGGATGGAATATTAGTATTAGTTCTTAGGCTTCTCTAATCCTTTCTTTTTAGAAAGCAAAATTTAAGCCAGGAATACTTCATTTTATTTCAAGAAATTGATCTCAGTGCAGGCTCTATATGTTTATGTTAGAAAGTTAATATTAATAATGTTCTCTCCACTGTGGTTTGAAGATTATCAAAGCATCAGATTTAACAAACTTGAAATTACACAGCCATAATTTCTCTCATAGTAACTTTCAATCAAATTTTAAAAAAGGACTTTCAACACCAAGACAAATATTTGGTAAAATGGGTGAAAGATTGTTACTTTAAAATGCCTGGGAAAGTAGAAGACATGCGTAAGAGTTGAAATTTCATTTAGAAACACCTGCTCGTCACGTGGGCCCATAGCCATTTGAGAGAGTTCCGGAAATATCAGATACATATGTATTATCACATAAAACATGTTACTCAAAGATCATAGTAAACCACAGAGTTTCAAGACAAAAGAAAATATTTGATGGAATGTGGTGAGTACAACATTGGAAAATACCACAAATGATAGTTATTTTTCCTAGTATTATGAGACATGGGATTTAATACATATATGTAGCCCTTATTGCAAAATCAACAGTTATAAATTAATGATGAGTTTCATCTTTGATTTTTGTTTGATATAGTAATTGTGAAATATTTAAAATGTGGCTCGGCGCCTGTGGCTCAATCGGCTAAGGCACCAGCCACATACACCTAAGGCGGCGGGTTTGAATCCCCAGCACCGGCCTGCCAAACAACAATGATGGCTGCAACCAAAAAATGGCCAGGTGTTGCGGCGGGCACCTGTGGTCCCAGCTACTTGGGAGGCTGAGGCAGGAGACTCGCTTGAGCACAGGAGTTGGAGGTTGCTATGAGCTGTGATGCCATGGCACTCTACCCAGGGGGATAGCTTGAGGCTCCATCTCAAAAAAAAAAAAAAAAGAAATGAGAGACTATCCCCTTTACTACCCCCAGGATGCTGTGGGGCTGGGATAATTTAGGCAGAAGCTGGTCAGCTAGGGTGACCAGGATGCTGGGACCAAAGAACGCATTGCCTTCCAAGGTGAGATTAGGATCTGCCTCTGTGGGCAGCAGGCTTAGCCGAAGTTCTGCCAGAAAGTGGGATGTGGGCTTATGGTTTTTGAGTGTTCCACAGAACTGGCTGGCTCACCTGACCCTCCCCTGACCCCTTGGAAAGAATCTAGTAACTAGATTTTCGTTCCTGTCATCTACGAAAGGGGCTTCTAGAGACTCTACCCAACCCCATTCCTAGAGGAAAGACAGGTGCTCTTCTCCAAAGATGGGCAAGTACATCAGAGAGGGTGGTCCATCTGGACAAGGTCACACAGTAAGTGGAAGCAGTTAGATTTGAGTTGTTTTTGACTTCTGGCACCACCCACTTCCCCTAGCTGCATGTCCAGCAGACCCTCCAGCATAAACTCCTTTTCCTGGAGTAGTGTAGGGAGATAGGAGCTTGTACCTCCTTTAAGACCTCCACCTAGCAGAGGACAGGAACTGAGACCCTGGTAACCCAGGACTCATGTCCACCTGCCAGTGGGTGATTCCCAGCCCTACTCTCTACCCAGTTGTGCTGCCTGGGGATAATCTGGGGCCCATGTTCAAACAAGTTTGTACTTGGCTGAGCTGCCATCAGATGGGAAGGGGGGAAGATGGCCAGAGTAGTCTGGTTAGAAATAGAAAAGTACATTAATCCACTAGGGGTTCTGAAAATGAGTGGAGGAGAGAAGAGACTTGTCCCTGGGATTCAAGAAGCATCAAGGCCTGTATCCAGGGCTGCTGCCATACCCCAGCAGGTTAGGGGGCTGAACTCTCCCTAACCCTTGCAGCTTTTGAAGGGTCTTCCAGGGCTTCATTTGGGCCCGGCCTCACTCTTCTCAGTCTTCCTTCCCTGCCAGTTCCTGGCTGGCCCCCAGCCCCTCCCTGCATCTCATCTTCCTGGCTTAATTATTTTTCCTGGGAGCCGTGTAATCCTTGTTTTATGGGGCTGAGGAGTGAAGAGGTCTAACAGCTTTTTTTAAGGGTTCTGGTTGTTGTTCTTAGCCAGTTGCATCACTCCCTTACTCCTGAGTTTACATTTGGTTTCAGAGAGGAAGCATCTCACCAGATGAGATGAGGCAGTCCCCATGGGGTGATATGGGCAGGGCCTTTAGCTAGGAGACAGAGTTGTAGTCTGGGCCCTGTCACTGCCTCCCTCTGTGATCTAGAGCTAGGCCCTTTCTTCTCTGGACTTTAGCGTCCCAGTCTGTAAAATGGTCATGTTTAAGCCAGTTGGCACATAGATTCTTTTTTTTTTTTTAATTTATTTGTTTATTTTTTTATTTTTTGGCTGGGCCCAGGCTTGAACTCGCCACCCTCGGTATATGGGGCTGGCACCCTACTCTTTGAGCCACAGGTGCCGCCCAGCACATAGATTCTTTCCGATTATGACAGCTCCCCTCTGATCCACCTAAGGAATTAGTTCAAAGGTCCCCTGCCCCCTTCATCTCTCACTCTCCATTTGACAGTTGTTTTTCTGGGCAAGGACAGAGTGGACCCTGGGTGGGCAGTACTCATGCCCAAGGCAGCTGATGTGGGCGTCCTATAGCCTTATGAGTCAAGCATGTGGGACTGGGGAAGTGTCCAACTGCTGGACATAATTGTTAGTGCTGACCATCCCTCTTTCAAACAGGAAGTGACTGGGGTGGGGGCTGTCCTGGCATCCCAAAGTCACAGATTTATGAGGCCATAAAATGCCCCAGTGCCCATTAATTCTACCCAAGGGGCGACATAGCCCTGACTTCTAGTGGAGGCTGTCATGGGAGTCAAAGGTAAATCTGCAGTTGGCTGGCCTGGTAGCTGAAGAATTCTCCCTAGTGGGCAGCACCTGTGGCTCAAGGTGTGGGGCGCTGACCCCATATACTAGAGATGGTGGGTTCAAACCCGGCCCCAGCCAAAAAAAAAAAAAAAAAAAAACACAGACACACACATACAAAAAAGAATTCTCCCTAGTGACCCTGGGAGCCTTGGGGGTCATCTCAATCAGCTCCCTGCCCCAGACCAGCTGCCCCCAAGAAAGGCTGCAGTAGCTCCTGCCAGCAACTTGGAGTGACGCTGGCATCAGGGCCCAGTTCTGCTGGGCGTGATTCAGCTTGGCTGCTCCCTGGGGCAAGTGAGCCGGGGAGGAGGGAGTGGCCACCCCTCATTAAGCAGGAACTTGGGGCTGAAAGGGAGAGGGGCCAGGGAATGAGGGCAAAGGAGTCCCACCAGCCTGAGCGGGTGGCCTCCCAACAGTCAACCCACGCTGGGCTTAGGGCTGTCCCAGAGCCTGGAACAGAGCTAGAGGTGGGCGGGCAGGGGGCCCCACTGGCACCCCCACCACTGCCTCTCACCCAACTGAGTCAGACTAATGGTTTTTACAACCCTCCCTGGGCACAATTACTGCACTGGTGGCATGACCGGGCCTCCTAATGGGTGTTTATTCTGTTGGCACGAGCACCCCCTGCCTGAAGGCTGGCCTACTCACCAGGACACGCCCCCCAGGGCACACTCATGTGAACATTCACACCCACACTCTCATACAATCATGGAGACCCACATGGGTACCCAGAGAGACTTTCTCACACATAGCCTTCCTCACACTCAGGAATTCACAGACTCACTCCCAGGGGACAGTGTACCCACCAGAAGGAACATTAGGGACATAGGCACATGCTCATATGCACTGCCCCCTGCACAGCATAACCCAGATGGACACACAAACCTGTGCACACCATGCCCACACACCCATTGCCAGCCTCACCCATCTCTCTTTACTCCTAAGTTTGTTCCAGAGGGATGAGGCAGACCCAGGAGAGGAACTTTCCATAGCCTCCCCCTGACTCCCTCTCTGGAGCTGGCACAGGAGACCTCAGAGCAGTGAGTTCCCTTTCTACTGAGAGGTCCAAATCCAGGCCTAAAGACCCAGTGGGGAGTGGTCCAATTTCAGATGGGGATGGGGCCAGAAGGCCTCTGCAGCACCCAGAAGCCTCCCTTTCCGAATACCTTGGCCAGGACCGGGGGTAGGAAGAAGATAGATTTTAGATGAATATAACTTGATCACAAGTCTAAAATCCCTGCTCATCCCTCCCCCACCACCAAAATACCAGGCATGGGCCCAACAAAGGCAAAGGAGTGTTCTAGAGCCCAGGCCCAGAGCCAACCCTGGTTGCCTGGCCTCAGCCTGAATTCTTGCCTTGCTCTGCTCTGGCAGACGGCACCCGATGGCTGGAAGAATTCCGTCCGCCACAACCTATCCCTCAACAAGTGCTTCGAGAAGGTAGAGAACAAATCGGGAAGCTCCTCTCGGAAGGGCTGCCTATGGGCGCTCAATCCAGCCAAGATTGACAAGATGCAGGAGGAGCTGCAGAAGTGGAAGAGGAAAGATCCCATTGCTGTGCGCAAAAGCATGGCCAAGCCAGGTGAGACTGGGCCACTCGAGAGAGGGCCTGGGGCACCCGTGAGCCAAAAGGAGAGAAAGAATTGGTGAGAGGAAAGCAAGGGTTCCGAGGCTGGGGCAGCTGTGGAGGAGAGAGGTCTCATGGTGTTTCTTCTCCCTTGGGTCTTTCAGAAGAGCTGGACAGCCTCATTGGAGACAAGAGGGAGAAGCTGGGCTCCCCACTGCTGGGCTGTCCACCCCCTGGGCTGGCAGGCTCAGGCTCCATCCGGCCCCTGGCACCCCCAACCGGGCTATCCCAGCCGCTGCATTCACTCCATCCAGCTCCAGGGCCCATCCCTGGCAAGAACCCCCTGCAGGACCTATTGGAGGGTCATGTACCCTCCTGCTATGGGCAGACATATCCACACCTCTCACCAGGCCTGGCCCCTCCTGGACCCCCGCAGCCATTGTTCCCACAGCCAGATGGGCACCTTGAGCTGCGGGCCCAGCCAAGCACCCCCCAGGACTCGCCTCTGCCTGCCCACACCCCACCCAGCCACAGTGCTAAGCTGCTGGCTGAGCCTTCCCCAGCAAGGACCATGCATGACACCCTACTGCCAGATGGAGACCTTGGAACTGACCTGGATGCTATCAACCCCTCCCTCACCGACTTTGACTTTCAGGGTGAGCTGGGGATAGGAAAGGGGAGGTGGGACAGGATTGGAGAGGCGTACCTGGCAGTGTGGCCCATCCTCTCTGAGTCTCTAGGACTCAAGCTGTTGGGATTTGGATCAACTGAAACCAGGCAAAGAGAAATGTCTTTGCCCATCTCCTTCTTCCTGCTGCCCCAAACATGTTCCAGATGATTCCTTCATCAAAATGCTCTTAGCTCTGGATAGACCAGAAAGGACTCAGTGTTCTAGTCTATATTTGACTGTAAGTGATCAACAGTTCTGAACATTCCCAGAAGCATCAGAGTTCATCTTCTAAAGCAGAAGGAAAGAGACCCTCCGCTCTAGAGGAAGGTTAGAGAAATGTTAGGCCTCAGAGCTGGGCAAGTCCTGGAGAGATTTGGAGATAGAAGTCCAGGGAGAGGTTCTATCCATTCCACGCCATCTTGCCTACTCCGTATCTGCATGTGGCCATCTAAATTCCAGTGCATGCCCAAGCACCGGTACTGACCACTGGAGGTTTGTAGGGGGATGGCCCAGGCCTCTGACCCTCTGCATGCACAAGCAGATAGAGGCAGCCTACCCACAGAGAGTGCCCAATCTGATGAGGGGACAGCCCAGGTCTTAGGAAGCTTAGTAGAAAAGCATACACAGTCTCAGATTGATCTGCAGACATGTGGGACATAGTAAACATTTACTTGAGCCCCTACTAAGTTTTAGGCATCATGGTAGTTGTGTCACACATGGTTCTCATCTGGTCCTAGAAGATAGGAGAGATTTTTATGATTAAACCCACCTGACAAAAGCACACAATGGCTTAGTAACATACTTGTGGTCACTTAGCTGGAAAGAGGGAGAGTTAGTATTGAAACTCAGGCAGCTAAATCCAATCCAGGGTTTAGCCAGGCCTTCTTCCTCCAGACCTTGTCTCTGACTGACACCCAGGGTAGGAGCTCCAGGCCACATGGTACAGAGAGGGACCAGGTGGCGGTACTGTTTGCTCCCCAGAGTCAGGTGTGCTTCTGGGCTCTGCTCCCATCCTCAGGCCCTGCTGCTAAGGAGGCCCAGGGAGCCATGCCCATCCTCCTCACCAGGTCCAGCAGTGTATTGTGGGCAGATTCTCACTCTAGGTGGCAGATCCACCTTCCTGAGGAGACTGAGCAAGAGCCAGGGTGAAGAGTTCCTGGGGGACCCCCTAGAGTAACCCCCAGTGCACAGCACTTGCATCAACCCTTCTGTTAGGCAGTTCTCAAATCCCCACTGCCCCCTGCCAAAAGAGCCACAGATGTCATCTGGATCCATGGTTTTCGGACTGTGCTACATGGGAGGAAGAAACAGGCTCAGAGAGATTCACAACTGCCTGGGCTTGCACAGCTAGTGCTGGGGTTTGTTCCCACTCCATGTCACCCCACTCCTGCTCTCTGCAACATGTGAGGGTCCTGGGAAGGAGGGCAGAGAGGGCTCCGGTGCTGCCTCCAGTGATACTTGTTCTCTCCTTCCCTTCCCAACTAGGAAACCTGTGGGAACAACTGAAGGATGACAGCTTGGCCCTCGACCCCCTGGTACTGGTGACCTCATCCCCCACAACATCATCATCTTCAATGCCGCCACCCCCACCAACCCCCCACTGCTTCCCCCCTGGGTCCTGTCTGGCAGAGACAGGCAGTGGGGCAGGCGACTTGGCACCCCCAGGCAATGGGGGCTCCGGGGCACTGGGTGACTTGCACCTCACCACCCTCTACTCGGACTTTATGGAGCTGGAGCCCACGCCCTCCACAGCCCCGGCTGGCCCTTCAGTGTACCTCAGCCCCAGCTCCAAGCCCATGGCCTTGGCATGATCTATGTCCAGGATCAGCTCGAGCCTTTGCCTAGCCTGGATGTCCCAGCTGGTCGCCCACATCGGGCTCACCTTAAAGATCAAGGAAGGAAAACACTACCTTGTCCCTGGTGCCCCTTGTTTGTTAGCTGGCAGCTGGAGGTACAGAGGACTCCACCCCGGCTGCTGCCCCTCATACATTTCTGCCACCTGGTGGTCCAGCTCCTCACTCAGGGCCCCAGAAAAGCAAATGTCTGGGCAAGAATAAAACACACTCTAGTTCACTCTCATCCACACTTAAGCCCTTGTGCTTACACACACACACACACATACCCCTCCCCACCGCAAAAACCTTATCCCCAGAGGAATCAGTACTACAAACACAGCCTGACTTCATTTCTGGGACAGCTGATAGCTGAGGGCTTTGCTTACCAAAAGCTCAGAGCTCAGTGCCAGGTCAAAGACCATCCCCAGAAGCCCCTTAGACATCCACGTTCTCTGCAGGCCCGACTCCCTGCAGTCATGTTCTTTCCCAGGAGCCCCCTGTATTTATTCTCCCATCTTTACCCCAATAGTCCAGCAAAGAGGAGGAAAGAGAACTCCTCCCCAAATTGTGGCCCCCTCCAGGGGGTTGCTACTTAGCAGCTCTTACTCTGCCAGGCTCTACCTATCCTCACAGTACATGCTCTGTCTGGCCACCCCCAGGGTGACATGCAGGAGGGGCAGATTCACCCTGGGACCAAACTGAGCCCAATTCCGACGGTGGTCAGAAAAGCCCTTGCCCTTGGAAACTTGAACGTGCCCACTTCTTCCAGTTCCAGCTGCAGGAAGGGCCCCCTCTGGGTCACCACAATCTCCTTATCTAGAAAGAAAAGTTCATGCAGTTTAGGTCCCAGCTTACTCCAGACTGTCCCTGACTTACCATGGTTCAACTTAACGTTTTTCCGACTTTACAATGGTGTGAAAGTAATACGCATTCAGTACATTCCTCGGACTTAACATGGGGTTATGTTTGATAAACCTATCATAAATTGAAAATACCATAAGTAAAAAGCATACTTTCTACTTATGATATTTCCAACTTACAGTGGATTTATCTAGATGCAACCCCATTGTAAGTTGAGGAACATCCATGGTTACTTCCAACTGTCTCAGGCAGCCTGGGCATTCTGGGAGGGGTCACCGGGCATGGGAGCACACATGCCCCCCCTCTCTTCCGCTGGTTGGCAGAACCAAGATACCCGGGAAGCACTAGGGATGCCCCTGGAGCCGAGGGGTGTGGTTCAGGTGCCCACCATGAGCCCCAGCACCACCCATGGGAGCCTCAGCCCACACCAGGCCTGGGGATGACAAGAACTTCCAGAGGTTGGCTCCAGGCCCACATGAGGCACAAGCAGATCCCTCAATGGCCTGCCAGTGTCCCCTGTGCTGGAACAATAAAGCAAGTGCCTTGTGGTCTCACCACTGAGCCTTCATTTCTGGACCTCTCCTCTCTGGGCAGAAAGGCTAGGCCACACTAATGGTAGATGATCTGGGCCTATGATGTCATTTCCACCCCACCTGGAACCATGAAGTTTCCAAATCCAAAGAGTAAGGCACACAGGGGGACTTCTTGACCAGGCTGGGGATGATGAGGGGCAGGTAGTAAGGCATCTTCCCAGGAGAATTTCCAAACAGGTGTAAGGGAGAGGCTGTCCTGCCCACAGGAAAGGGGTGGGTGCCTTCCTCCCTTTTTGCATCCTCTGATCTCCTCACACAAGAAGGGGTCACTATCTAGGCTGTGTCTTCCTGCCCCTCATATGGCTCTGGCTGGGAGAGATGCCAAGCATTTTGGGACCCTGGGTTCCACAGGTGACAAGAATGGAGCACAGCCTGTGCCATGTGCACTGCTGGCCCCACCAGGATGTCTCTGATGGGTTGGGGCTCACTTGATCTAACTTTAGACTCAACTCCCAGGTACCACCTCCAGGTGAGCTGCCATCCCAAAATGGCAGCCTGAGAGGCAGACCTGCATCCCTGCAGTCCTGCAATCCCTCAGCCCCACAACCCCCACAGTCCCCACAGCCCCACAGCTCCCGTAGGCCTTGCAGCCTCACAGCCCCACCTAAAGAGGAGTAGAGCAGAGGTGGGAGCCAAAAGAAGGTTCAGAAACCTCAGGTCTCAGAATAGCTGCAGGTAGGATCTCTGCTTAGAAAGTTCTTCTGGCTCGGTGCCTATAGCACAGTGGTTATGGTGCCAGCCACATACACCGAGGCTGGTGGGTTTGAACCCAGCCTGGGCCAGCTAAACAATGACAACTGCAACAAAAAATAGCCCAGCATTTTGGCTGGCGACTGTAGTCCCAGCTACTTGGGAGGCTGAGGCAAGAGAATCCTTAAGCCCAGGAGTTAGAGGTTGCTGTGAGCTGTGACATTACAGCACTCTACAGAGGGTGACATAGTGAGACTCTGTCTTTAAAAAAAAAAAAAAAAAAAGAAACTTTTTCTAGGTGAGCTCACAAGTTTGAGACCAGCCTGAGCAAAAGTGAGACCTTGTTTCTAAAAACTAGCCAGTCATTGTGACAGGTGCCTGTAGTCCCAGATACTTGGGAGGCTGAGGCAAGAGAATTGCTTGAGCCCAAGAGTTTGAGGTTGCTGTGAGCTAAGATGCTATGGCACTCTACCAAGGGTGACAAAGTGAGACTCTATCTCAAAAAAAAAAAAAAAGTCCTTCTAGGAGCCAGGACTGGGAACCAGCCAATACTTACCTCAGAGAGGACAGCGCTATAAAAGATCCCATACTAGAACCCCACCTACTTCAGTGCCTCTCTGCAAGAGGCTCCAAGGCTGGGGTGGGGAGGCAGAGGGAGAAGGAGAAGGCATGGCCAGCTGGTACACCCAAGAGGAAGACAACCTGCCACAGCCTGGCCCTGACTGTCTAGGAAGGGGATGAAGGCTCTCTGCCACGCCCTCCAGTGCACACCAGTTCCCTCCAACCCCAGGCATGTGCCTCGACTCCCAGACCCCAAGGACAGGGCATGTGTTTCCTGGAAGAACTTCGCTGGGACTCACTTACTTGCCTCAGACCCTGGAAGCTCAGCCAAACCTGCCCTATACCCCCAGCTGAGCAAAAGACATCTCCAGGGGGCCCTCAGTCAGATCTCTTTCCCTGTGGGAACATTCAGCACACCTATGAGTGGAGAGAGCAGGCCCCCATACAAGGAAGACAGGTGGCAAGCAGATAGGATGTCTGGTCTAGTTTTGCGTGTATGTCTTTATTTGTAACAAGACTAACCTTCAGACTTTAAAAACAGGGCCTAAGTACCATCGCAAAATGAGCCTCATGCTCCTGCTCATATGCTGCCCCCTGCTGGGCACCTGAGAGGCAGCCCTGCAGCCCTGCAACCCCACAGCTCACTACTCCAGGCACTTAGCTTGTGTTTTAGGGTGAGCAACAGATTTATCTGGATGGATGCAGAGTCTGTAAGACCCCTGTTAGGGAGGAATTAACCATTTTGTTCAGGAATTCTAAATGTGAGTGTTCTAAAACGGTTTGGAACTCACAGGTCCAGGATCTTGGATAAAAAACTTACCTATTCATTTTCACTCACCTCTACTCAAATGAAATTTAGCATTTTGCCCAGATGCAGTGGCTTACACCTGTAATCCCAGCATTCTGAGCAGCCAAGGTGCATAGATCATTTGAGCACAGGAGTTTGAGACCAAGACCAGCCTGACCAAGAGCAAGACTCTATCTCTATTAGAAATAGGAAAAAAAAAAGCTCAAGCGGCTAGGGCACCAGCCATGTATACCAGAGCTGGCGGGTTCGAATCCAGCCCAGGCCCACCAAACAACAATGACAACTATAACCAAAAAATAGCCAGGCATTGTGGTGGGCACCTGTAGTCCCAGCTACTTGAGAGGCTGAGGCAAGAAAATTGGTTAAGCCCGAGAGTTTGAGGTTGCTGTGAGCAGTGACACCACAGCACTCTACCCAGGGCGACAGCTTGAGACTCTGTCTCAAGAAAAAGAAAAAAGACAAAAAACCCAAATAGCTGGGTGCGGCGGTGTGTGCTTGTAGTCTCAGCTTCTAGGAAGACTGAGGCAGGAGGATTGCTTGAACCCAAAGTTTGAGGTTGCTGTGACCTATGATGAAGCCACGGCACTCTACTCTGGGTGACAGAGTGATACTCTGTCTCAAAAAGAAGAAAAAGAAATTTAGCATTTCCCTCGATTATGAATGTCAGCAACAAATCACAACCATTTTAGTAGTACCTGTGACTCTGTCATTAGAAACAACAAATATTTGCATATTATATTGTAGGTCCTACAGAACACACACATACAGTCATGCATCGATTAACAACAGGGATACATTTTGAGAAATGCATCATTAGATGACTTAGTCATGCAAACATCCCAGGGTGCAACTTACACAACCTAGATGGCACAGCCTACTACACACCTAGGTTATATGGTATAGCCTGCTGCTCCTGGGCTACAAACCTGTACAGCATGTTACTGCAGTTGAAACAAAAAATGGAAAACATTTGTGTATCTAAACATAGAAAAGGCACAGTAAAAATACAATATTATACCCTCAATGAACCCCCAACAATAAAAAAAACAATATTATAATTGTATGGGACCATCATCATATATCCAGTCTGTCATTGACAGAAACAATGACACAAACACACATATATACAGTCAACCCTCAGTATCCATGGAGGAGTGATTCTTTGTTTTTTGAGGGGGGGGAGACAGAGTCTCACTTTGTCACCCTTAGTAGAGTGCCATGGCATCACAGCTCACAGCAACCTCAAACTCCTGGGCTTAAGCGATTCTCTTGCCTTAGCCTCCCAAGTAGCTGGGACTACAGGCACCGGCCACAATGCCAGGCTATTTTTATTTATTTATTTAATTTATTTTTTAATCAAGACAGAGTCTCAAGCTGTTGTCCTTGGTAGAGTGCTGTGGCATCACTGCTCACAGCAATTTCAAACTCTTGGGCTTAAGCGATCCTCTTACCTCAGCCTCCCAAGTAGCTGGGACTACAAGGCGCCCACCACAACAACCTTTTTTTTTTTTTTTTTTTGGTTATAGTTGTCACTGTTGTTTGGCAGGCCCAGGCTGGATTCAAACCCGCCAGCTCCAGTGCATGTGGCTGGCGCCTTAGGCTACTTGAGCTATAGGCACTGAGCTGCCAGGCTGTTTTTGCTCTGGCTCAGGCTGGTCTGGAACCTGTGAGCTCAGGCAATCCACCTGCCTCAGCTTCCCAAGTGCTGGGATTACAGGCATGAGCCACTGGCCCATGGCAGGTGATTCTAGAATCTCCCAAGAATACTAAAATACATGCCTGCTCAAGTAAGTCCCTTATACTAAATGGTGTAGTATTAGCAAATAACCTAAATGCATCCTCTTGTACACTTTATTTTATTTATTTATTTATTTATTTATTTAATAGAGGCAGAGTCTCACTTTATCGCCCTTGGTAGAGTGCCATGGCCTCACTCAGCTCACAGCACCTCCAACTCCTGGGCTTAGGCGATTCTTTTGCCTCAGCTTCCCGAATAGCTGGGACTACAGGTGCCCACTACAACACCTGGCTATTTTTCTGTTGCAGTTTGGCCAGGGTCGGGTTTGAACCCACCACCCTCGGTATATGGGGCCGGCACCCTACCCACTGAACCACAGGCACTGCCCCTCTTGTACACTTTAAATCATCTCTTGAGTACTTATAATACCAAATACAATGTAAACAATATGTAAATTGTTGTCATACTGTGTTGTTTAGGGAAAAATGACGAGAAATAGTCTGTACATGTTTGGTGCACGTTTTTAAAAAATATTTTCTATCCACAATTGGTTGGATCCATGGATATGACATCCATAGATGCAGAAGGCTGATTATATATAGTTTTAAATACATAAACTATATAAGATTACAATATATTTTTATGTTCTTTACATTATTGTCCATAGGCTTTAGCAGACTAACAACAAAAGGGTCCGTGGCACATAAAACAGGAAAGCGCCCTTGCTTTAGTTGACAGATGGTAGGGAAGTGGAGGGTGACTCTTAGGGGAGGGGTCAGGCTAGGATTAAAGATACTGGGGGGCCTAGGACAGCAGCCCTTCACCACCTGGAAGGGAAGCATCTCAAGATTTTTTTTTTTTTTTTGAGACAAGAGCCTCAAGCTGTCCCCCTGAGTAGAGTGCCGTAGCATCACAGTTCATAGCAACCTCCAACTCCTGGGCTCAAGCTAGTCTCCTACCTCAGCCTCCCAAGTAGCTGGGACTACAGGCGCCTGCCACAACGCCTGGCTATTTTTTGGTTGCAGCCATCATTGTTGTTTGGTGGGCCTGGGCTGGATTTGAACCCGCCAGCTCAGGTGTGTGTGGCTGGCGCCTTAGCCGCTTGAGCCACAGGCACCGAGCCTCAAGATTTTAACTACTGGTTTGGCAGTACCAATATGCACACTGTGGGCCAGCCCAGAGAGCATGAAACGTGGTTTCCCTGTAGTCTTTGGGTTTTCTTTTGGGTTCTCTACCCAGTGGCAGGATCTTTATGACATCCCTCAAGAGTCAAAGCAAAATGACTGGCCCACTTCCAAGAGACAGAAGGGAATTGCACCCTCAAGGTCAACAACTCCTCAACATCAGAGCCAGGACTAGCCCCACCTCCACCGTGTCTTTTTCCTCCTTTTCCTGTTCAGGGATACTCTAGATTCTTAGGGAAAGTGCCAGGAACTAAAAGCAGCAAGTTGTACCATCAGCAGCAGGACCAGTGCCAAAGGCATGAACACTTACAAAAGGGGAGAGATAGCAACAGGCTCTTTCAGGGAGAGCCCAAGGGACACAGGCCTCTCTCTGAGTAAGTACCAACCTGGTTCTTGCTCCAGGCATGAGAATCCCAGAACAGGGACCTTCCTCCCTGTCTGAAGGTGGAAGTGCAGCAGGCCCAACCCAGGACCTCCACCCAGTTCACCTTAGCAGTTGCAGTGAGGAAGTAAGGGAAGTTTCTCTTCCTGACACCACTGTAGACCCCTCTTCCTCAGTATAAGCTCTCTACAGACTTGTAACCCACAAACTATAACAACAAAACCCCTCTGTACTTGTAGGCCTGTATAGCCTCCTCTGCAAACTAATCCCCCCAGACACACATTCTTTTCCACATGCTCCTTCCTCACCTTTGTGGCAACTGACAGTTCTTGACCTTGCTTCATATGAAATTATTTCTTCCCTTAGCTCCTAACACAGCCTGTTCCAAAACAGCCTCCACCTCCCTGGAGGCTCCTCCTGTCTCCATCACTGGTTCCTCTCCTCTGCCCTGGTCTCCAATGCTAGCTTCCCTAGGGGACTATTAGCATTCTCTTGGAGAGTCTCAACAATTGCAGGACATTTGGCATTCTTGCCCCTGCTCATAGTGCCCATCAAGGACCCTATAATCTCAGCCACCATCACAGCTTTGGAAATCACCTTCTGACCAACGGCCTCCAACAATCACAATCTCTGGCCCCTATTCCCTTCCTGGTCTCAGGATTCAAATTTCCCGTCTTCTGGTCATTTCTTCCAGGATATCTGTACCACATCACAGCATGTCTCAGCCTGAACTCATCAGCTCCCACTAGCTCCCACTCTGATTCAACCTGGGTTCCTAAACCTATGGCACCCCTATGCATCCCAATACCCAGGCCACAAACCAGTCATGCAACTTTCACTCCTCCCTCTCTCCAACCCACTCATCCAATAAGCCACTTGTCCTGGGGATTTCACCTCTTAATAATCTCTTTTTTTTTTTTTTTTTTTTTTAGAAACAGAGTATCACTTTATTGCCCTTGGTAGAGTGCTGTGACATCACAGCTTACAGCAACATCCAGCTCTTGGGCTTCAGCGATTCTCTTGCCTCAGCCTCCCGGGTAGCTGGGACTACAGGCTCTCGCCAAGACACCCAGCTATTTTTTGTTGCAGTTTGGCCGGGGCCGGGTTTGAACCGGCAACCCTCGGTATATGGGGCCGGCGCCCTACTCACTGAGCCACAGATGCCACCTTCCTCTTAATAATTTCAACTTCATCTATTTTTCTCCATCTCTGTAGACACTGACCTAATTCAGGTTCTCTTTTTCTCTCACCCAAATTCCTGCAACAGCCTCCTACTGCCCCCTGCCTCTAGTGAGGTAGTGCACGGAGCCAGACTGCCTGGATTCAAATCCTGGCTCTGCTGCTTAGTAGCTGTGCAATGTTGGCTGGGCAAGTTAACCTCTCTGGCCCTACATTTTCTGTATAACACTCATCATATTAGTGTCTTCCTCAGTAATGACTGAGAGTGTTTTATGAGTGAACACATACAAAGCACCCAGCCTGAGGCCTGGCACACAGTAAATCTTGGCTATGATTATCATTTTCACTCTTTCCAATCCATCTTTCACTCAGCAGCCAGAGATAATCTGACCAGGTCACACCTGCTTAATCCTCCTCAAGGGCTCCCCCACTTTTCTCAAAGAAGCCCCAGCTCCTGAGGCTCTGCCAATCTGTCTTCCTTTCCCATCATAAATATTCACCCTTGAACACACCTGATAAATCTTGCCTCTAAGCTTTTTTTTTCCTTTGAGACAGAGTCTTATTATGTTGCCCTTGGTAGAGTGCTATGGTGTCACAGCTTACAACCTCAAACTTCGGCTTAAGTGATTCTCTCTGTTTTTTTTTTTTTTGCTGGGGCCAGGTTTAAACACTCCACCTCTGGTATTTGGGGCTGGCGACCTACTCCTTGAGCTACCGGCACCACCCCTTAAGTGATCCTCTTGCCTCAGCCTCCTGAGTAGCTGGGACTACAGACACCTGCCACAATGCCCAGCTATTTTTTGGTTGAAGTTATCATGTTGTTTAGCAGGCCTGGGCTGAGTTCGAACCCACCAGCCTCAGAGTATGTGGCTGGTGCCCTACTCAATGAGCTACAGGCACCGAGCCACCTCTAAGCTTTTGCTTATGCTGGTCCCTGTGCCCAACCACATTCCCACATCTCTTCCTGTCACAGCACCTGTTCCGATGCTGCCTTTTCTGAACAGAACAGTCTGACCCTTGCTCCCTATAGGCACTGTCCCTTTTGTTCTGGAGACAGGTATTTGTTCCCCGTGTCTCACTCATCTTAGAATTCCCAGGTTCGGTGCAAATCCTAGCTCCCAGCAAAGGCTCCAGTGAGCCAAACTGAATGCCAGCACTTTTGGGCCTCCTGGGGCCAGAGCTCCTCAGCCCAGAGGGCAAGTGGGCACCAGGCAAGTCTGAAGGAGGGCCTGGAACAGTAGGGTATCCACTCTGAAGTGAGCTCTCTGCCTCAGTTCCAGAATTTCCTCTATTAAACGGCCCCCTCCTTTGGATCTGGGGTTTGGGCAGAAGACGGTGTTATGTGCAGAACTGGCCAGGCAAAGGGGCCCCCAGGCAGCTGAAGAGAAGGAGGTGACTCCAGGCCTTTCTAGATCTCTCTCACCTTCTCTGCTAAAGGCAAAAAGCACACCTAGTGGTCCTAGTGGTCTCTGGGGATCAAGGAAGGTAGGGTAGAGCATGGCCACCTTCCCTTTATCCTAGCATTGAGGGCCTGTTTCAGCTTCTGCTCTGCCAGGATTGGCTATGACTTTGGGTCAAATCTTCCCCTCTCAGGGCCTGGGTCTCCTTCTTCATCACAGAAAAAAACCCTTTCCAGCTCCATCATGTCCTAAATGCTAACTAGACAGTGAGCATGGTATCAGGGTACAGAGAGGCAGGGGAGAGGTGTCAGGGGTCAGAGGGCACTGGGAAGTAGGGAAGATTTTTTACTTCCTTGAGCACAATACTGCCTATACGCCCCTGATGCCCCCCAACACATACAGGCCACCCACACCAGAGAACAGAAAAGGAGAAAGTTTATTGAAAACTATGTACAGTTGGTCCAGCTCCTACCACAGGCTGCAGTCAGGGCCAGTCCCTCCCTACCTCAGGCAGTGTCTTGGCCCTAAGGGAGGAGGCTGGGGCTGGGGCCAGGGCACCATGGATCTTTGTAAATTGATAACTCTAAATGGCCTGAAGGTGGTGGGCAGAGGAAAGGGAGTGGATCCCTGCCCTGTCTTAGTCACAGCCTGGATAGGGGAACACTATTCTCAATCTGGAGCCCAAGAGAGCCCAGCTAAGCTGTCCAGAAGACCTGGCTGCTCCTCTCACAGGCCTTCCTGGACATGGAGGCAAACAGCCCCCCTACCACTCACCCTATATGCCAGGCCCCACAGGCTTCATGGGCTTGGACTAGGGACACCAGGCACCCTTCTTCCCAACATTGACTTTGGGTCCAAGGTACCAGGAGCACTCCCCAAGCAGAAGACTTGGGGCTCAGAGGTGAGTGTTGGGGAGGTCATAGCTCAGGGCCCAGGACTAGAGCCTCCTGGGGTAGGAGATGGTTTGAGGGGGTCAGGGTGTCCCACTGTAGGAATAGTCTGCTTTATTGTGCATCACCAGCCGATCATCCACGAAGTAGAAGCTGTCAGACTGTGTTTCATATGGGTGACGGATCATCTCGCTGACTGCAAGAGAAGCCCAGCCAGGCCAGGCATAGGTCAGGAGTCTGAGCCAGGCCACAGCAGAGGCTTTAGGATTGGGGACAGGGACAGCTGAATAACTTCTGAGAGTTCCCCAGCCTCTTTGAGCCTGTTCCCCTATACATGACATGGGAATGGTGCCAGATGCAAAAAAGACCCAGAATGGTAAGAAAGGGGGTCAGCCCCACAGGTACCCCTCCCTCCCACAGCCAAGTCTCCACAGGGTCCCCCTTCCCCCAGTCCCCTAACCCTGCCCACGCACTCAGCTCCTCAGAGAGAGGGGGGAAGTCGTAGATGTGCTCGCAGGTGTTCTTGCTGCTGGGGATGCAGAAGCCGAAATGGAAGTCAAAGCTTTTGAGTAGCTGGTTGCGGAAATAGTGCCTCTCGATCATACGGAAGTTGTTGACAGGCTTGTCTCCCACCGTGAACTCCACCCTAAGCAAAGGGGAGAGGGCAGCCTGAGTCTGGCCTTGAAGTAAGCAGGTCAGCGAGGCTCAGGATGGACCACCCTTAGGAGAGGCCCAGGAGGATCTCAAGAAGGGCTCACTCCCTCCCTCTCCTCACCCTCAGCCCTCACCCCAGCCCTGTGACTCACGTGGCTCCCACCTGCCTCAGGCGGAGGAAGGCAGGTGTGAACTGGTAGCGGACAAAGCGCCCAGCATTGGGGTCCAGGTCCCGCCGGTTGATGGGCAACCGCTCTGCAAGGTACCCCAGCTGGGGCTCAGTGGGCTTCAGGCAGAGGCCCTTGCCCACCCAGGGTTCCACTCCAGGACTCCCATCTGTCTGAATTTTTAGAACTTCCCAAGAGATTCTAGTGCATATTAAGGGTTCAGACCATTGGCCAACTGGTGACACCTCAGGGTTCTGGATCAGCAAGTCACTGAGGTTCCCAGGGCCACAGAATGCACAGAAGCCTAGGGCCTGGGGGACTGAAGTTCCCAGGGCGGCCTGCAGAGGGCGAGGTAGCAGAGACCAAAGAGGCAGGACAACCCTCCCAAGATATCTAACCCAAGAACAGATGGGAAGGAACAGCAGACCTTGCCTGCAGACTGAGAAAGCTCAGGGCCAAGCCCCAGCTCTGCTTGACTCCTCTGTGGCCCAGGGAGTCCCTGGGCAGCCCACTCCATAGTTCCTGCCAATCTCCCCTTGTCAATGGCCCACCCAGCCCACTCACCTGAGGCTGGGGGTTTCTTGATTTCAAAAAGGACAGTGCCTGAGTCCATGTCCCGAATCTTAAACCTGACGAAGTCAATCTTGTAGATATTCTCCTCAGGGGAGCAGAGGTAGTCTAGGGGAGACAGGCAGCTGAGCAAGGAAGAGACCCAAAGCCCCTGCTGCTTGCTTAGCTTTTGTGTGACCCCAGACTAGCTTCCACTTTCTCTGATCCCTCCAGAAAGGGAGCACTCAATCCTGCCCTGGAGGAGCCTCTATAGTGTGAAAGAGACATACAATGATCTACTAGGGGATGAACAGTCCCATCCCAGGGACCTCTGGGGGTAAAAGAAGGACAGGCAGAGAAGGGAGGAGGACAGCCACCTCCCCCAACTTTCCCTCCCACCTTGGATTTGAGGGCACTTGTTCCAGCCTCTGCTCTGCCAAAGTTAGCTGGTTGCCTTTGGGCCAAATGGGTCTCCAGCCTGGTGGGAGCCCCCATTATGAGATAGAAGATAAAGCCCTGCCAAAGGTAAGGAACTTCACTCTTAAGGGGGAGACACAGCTCTCCTTCGGAGAAACAAAATCCTTCTCAGTAGAATATCCCCCACCCCGACCCAAGGCAGTTTGTGGCACTATGTCCAGATGTATCAGGCAAAGCTGATGTGGAAGGGACTTTCCCTGACTTGTGCAGTGCTAGGGCAGGTGAACAACCTCTTCTATGTCCCTCCTCACCCACCAAGCCCCCTCCTCTCTCTGTAAGCGGCTTATGTGAGCCCAGCTCCCTTAAGCAGCTTAGCCAGAGCTCTGCTGACTCAAGCCCAGAGCCTGGGATATGGGGGTGGATGGGGGCAGCCAACTTTGCTCCCATCCTTTGTTGGTCTCCAAAAGGGAAGAAGTCCTAGCAAATAGAGGGAACCCCCTCAGAGGTCATGTATCCAGCCCCAGCTCTGAGCCACCCTTGGCATTGAAATCACCCCTGACCCCCACAGAGAAGAGCACAGGCTAGGCCAGGAAGAGGGTGTGGCAAGTGCAGCAGAGGGTGTGGATGCAGGAAAGGGGAGTTTCAGGCCCAGAAGGGGAACCAAGAACTGTGGACCTGCTCTAACCCTCAATGCTCTTGCAGTAGCAACTGCAAGTGCTCAGGGAAGCCCTAGCAACAAATTGGAAGGAGCAGAGAGTGTCAGCCAGTATGGAATCACATCCTCCCCTGGTCCCCCACAGAGGCCTGGACATCACCTGCCAGGTCCTTCAGTCACCTCCTATTCCTCTAGGGCAGGAAGAGGAAGTGAATATAAAGTCATTCTCTCTTCCCCAGCCTATGGCAGCCCCCTCCAGGAAGCCCTCCTAGCAGCCAACTGGCACCCTGGGGCTCAGCAGGGCCTATATAAGGCTTGGGGAAGAGGAAGGGACCTGAGCCTTGACCTATCTACCATAGCGCACAGGGGAAAAGGAATGGGATTGGAAGTGGGCAGCCCCTACCTTGACCTGTATACCTGTATTTTCACAGAAAATAAGCGCTTGCACAAAGATATTGAAAGAAGGTTCAGAGGATGGGGAGAGAAAGTGGCAGAGTTGGAAGCAGGATCCTAGTTGCAAAATTCCCCGCACCCTGAAAGGCCCTCTCTTCTTTCCCCATTCTCCAACTTTTGGAGCCTCTCCCCTCATTTGGGAACAACTTCCTGCAGTCTGACCTCAGTCTCTTCTACTGCAAACTCTATCAATGCCTCTGTCCCTAGAGGTGAGGAACAGGGGATGCCTGCGGCTCAGAGTACCATGACCATGCTCTCTTTTCTGCAAAGGGTGAGGCCCTGGATCCAGGGTCAGGCCAGAATACCGGGCAGAGTGGCCAAGGGCTCAGTACACAACCACTCTATTCCTCCCAGCCACAAATAGCTTTCTAAGCTGGATTCAGGGCCTGGTAATCCTAGGACAGCAAACCTCAGACTTGTGTGATTAGGGTCAGAAGAGACTAGGCAAGGGATGCCAAAGCAGAATGTCCTGTTCTCAGCTCCTGCATAGAAAGGGGCTCCTATGAGGCCCCTTCCCCTAGTCATCCTCCACAGATGCTCCCTGTCTAAGGGCTGTGAATTTCCTCGAAATTGTCACAAGGTGGTACATGGGCTGGAAGCTCCCTCTAGGTACAAAATAAACCCCAAAGTTACCAGGACCCACTCAGTCTGACCTCTGGACTTCCTCTGAGGAAGTTCTGCCCCAGAGCAGAACTTTTGCTATTACAAAATTATAGCCCAGCTGGCCCCAACATCAGCCTGGTCAGGCCCCCTTCTTCTACCAATGCCTGCTTGGGCAAAAGAGTTCAGTGCTTTGGGGGCCCAGCTAAGAATGGCTGTTGCTTAGCTCAGAGAGGAGGGAGGAGCTGGGCCCCCAGGGACCCAAGTGCACAGGTTCAGGCCTGCCATTATGGTTCTCACCATAGCTCTGTTTGGCAGCCCTGGACCCTGATGCTTCTGCAGCACCAGAGCTCAGATCCACTCCAAAGCCTGTCCTCCACCCCTACAGAGAAGGCTCCCAAGCGTTGCTCTCTCAAAAGGACCAGGGCAGGTTGCTTGATAACTGAGTCCAAGGTGGAGGGCCACTGTCTCTCCAGATACTTCATGTTGGAGGCTCAGACACAGCCTCTGCTGTGAAGCCTCCTAGCCCTTTCCCTGCTCCTGATGACCTCCTCCCCTGCTTGGAATGCCCAGGCAGCAGCCATGAGGAGCCCTGTGGAGTCTGAAATGGCCACTAATAAAAGAGATCTATATACAGAGCACGCCAGGCACTATACAAAATTGGAAGACTTATTTTCGCAATAACCTTATGAAATAGTTGTCATTATTCCCATTTTACAAATGAAACATGCTCAGAGAGGTGAGGTTACTTGCCCAAGGTCACACAGCCAGTTGTATGGCAAAGCTATGACTCCAACTCAGGCAATTCAGCTCAGAAACTTAACCACTGCGGAGACCAGGCCTCTCTTGATAAGAGAGCCCCCAGAAGAGGACAAGCCCTGGCCCAGGTTTAGAGGGCTATTCAACCACTCCCACCACAGGACCACAGCCAGCATGGTGAAGCTTCCTATTCGGTTCCTTTCTTGAGGAGGAAAATGGCCCCAAGTCCTCCTGCGGGATCAGGATGAGGGTTTTAATGGTTAGGGAGGCTTGAAGACCCTTAATGCCTCCTAAGTAACTCAGCCTCCACTTAGCCGCCAGTGTCTGGGGTGAGGACAGCCTGCCCCCAGCTTCTTCTTCATCAGAGCCCGGACTGCCTTGGAGGGCTCTGAAGACTCCAGGGGAAAACGGTTACAGTTGCAGCTGCGGCCCCACCTCCACTATGGGAAAAGGGGATGGGCCCCTCAAAAAGGAAGGAGTGGGGTGGAAATAAATCTCTAAAAGGAGGGAAGAGGTGCACAGGAGAATCAGGGGAGGAGGATATACGATCTCAGGCTTGGAGGCAGAGGGGGCGAGTAGGGGACTCAGGCGACTGGGAGTCGGGTGGGGGAGGGGAGGCGGGAAAGGGGGCGGGGGCCGGGACTCGGCGCGCGGTGAGGACCCCCTCGAGGCTTCTCTCTCCCGCCCGCGGGCGGCGCTCCCTCGCTGGTGCTCACCACCCGTGATCCGCTGCAGCCCCAGCACGTCCTCCGGCCCGATCGGCTGCTTCCTCTGCAGCGGCCCCGACCTGGGCCCCGGGCCTGCCTCAGACTCCGACTCGGACCCCGATTCGGATTCTGCCTGCGGCTCCGGCGTGGGCTCCACATTCGGGCCTGAGGGCCCAGGAGCGGGCTCCGCCCCCGTCCCGGCCCCGCCGCCGCCGCCCTTCTTCACCTTCATGGCCTCGCGGGGCCGCGGCGCTTCTGCTGCCGCCGCGGATGCCTGAGCCGGCTGCAGCCGGGGGAAGGGGGAGCGTCCGCAGCCCCGCCTCCCTCCAGGGCGCCAGGTACCGCCCCGGTCCGGCCCCGCCCCCGGGGAGGGCCCGGCGCCGGCCGCGCCCACCAACCGGCCCACCGCGGCCAAAAGGCCGCGGGCGCAGCGCGCAGCAGGCAGATGCCAGAGCTATCCCTGGGCTCCATTCATCTTTTTTGGATACTTTTCAGTACTATAGGAGATCCTGAGGTAGTGTTCCAACATTCCTCTCTGCCTCCGTCAAGCGAGTTCCAGCCTCAAGGGCTTTCCCAGATGGTCTTTTCTCTCTTGGTTTCAGTTCAAATGTAGTCTGCTCAAAAGCCCTCCCTCACACTTGCCTAAAGTACTTATCTCTGGTCACTAACTGGGTGGCCTGGTTTTTCTTTATAATGCATTAGGTGAAATTATTTCTATTTGTTCACTGACTCTTCCCCCTGAAAGATCAGCTAGTTGAGGGCAGAGATGTTGTCTATTTTGTTCTTGATAGTACCCCAGCACCTAGGGCTTGGGACACATTCTTTAATCTGATGAATAAGTTAGTATCTCAGAGCTTTCACTAGTACAAGCTATTCTCTCACAGAATCCCGGCTAAAAGGACAGAAGCAGATGCTAACAGCCTTAGGCAACCCAGGACATTCCCGGACAAAAGCCCGGGTGTCTAGCCATTTCAGGTCCCTAGAGGATAAAGACCTAGGAAGGACACATGGCCACCTGGAAGCAAGGTGGACCTGTGAGCATAGGACAGATACCAGGAAATTATTACTTACAAATGAATGAAGAAAGAATGAGTTATGCTCACACTTCATATTCATCTAATGTTTATTAACAGTCTAATACACATCAGACACTTTCACATGTTTATTACATTTAATGCTCACAACCACCCTTATGTAAAGGAGTGTATCATCAGTGCCATTCGAACAAATGAAAAACTGAGGCTCAGAGATTAAGCAATTTATCCAAAGCTCCCCAAACAATTGCACAAAAGCAAGGATTTGAATTCAGGACTGCTTGATTCCAAGTATGGAGCTTTCCAGAACCTCTGCCACACATACAAACACCAGGTCTTAAGCTGCTGCCTCCTGGACTTCATCCAGGCAGGCTATACCCCAAAGGCAAAAGCCTAGAGAGAGGGAAGTAAGGTAGAAGGTCCCAGTGGTGACCTATGCCTAGCCCCTTTAGCAGTGCTAGGGCTCTTACCCCCCCAGGGGTTAAAAGAGAAGCCTGGGCCAACCACAGGGCTCACTCCTGTAACCCCAGCACTTTGGGAGGCCAAGGCAGGAGGATTGCTTGAGGCCAGGAGTTCAAGACTAGCCTGGGCAACATAGTGAGATCTAATCGCTACCAAAAAAAAAAATTTTTTTTTTTTTTTCAGTTTTTTGCTGGGTCTGGGTTTGAACCCTCCACCTCTGGCATATGGGGCTGGCGTCCTACTCCTTTGAGCCATAGGCGCCACCCTACAAAAAAAATTTTTTTTCAAGTTAGCTTGGTGTGGTGGTGTGCCCCTGTTGTCCCCACTATGCAGCAGCCTGAGGCTGGAGGATTTCTTGAACCAGGGGTTTGAGTTGCAGTGAGCTATGATCATGCCACTACACTCTAGCCTGGGCAACAGAGTGAGATCATATCTCTTAACATTAAAAAAAAGAGAGAAGAGTAGAGGGAGGAGGCTAGAATCCAACCCGAGGCTTTCCCCTAATGCTCCCTCTCAGTGCAGGAGTGTGCTATCTTGAGAAATAGGCAAAAGCACAAGCTGCCCCTGCCCCAGAGGTTGATGTGCAGGGGCTTTCAAGTTCAAGCCTGATATGGAGACCCAGATGATATGCTTTTTTAGGCTCCTGGGGGTCAGGGTCTGGACTAGAACCAGGAGAATGGGAAGTAAAGGAAGGGTGAACCCATCTTGGAGTGTTGTACCTTGGCTGCTGAAAGGCCAACAGAGGAGACTGGAGATAAGTCAGTCATTCCTGGCAGGCTCCACGGCTGTGCCTCTCAATCTAACACTTCCTACCTTGACCAGAAAGGAACGCTTCCTGATGACATGCTCTCCTGCTCAGTCTATCTTCTCAGGCTTTTTCCAGGACTTTCGGGTCTCCAGGAAGATCTTGATCAGGGAGAGGAGGATGGGCACAGCCATAGGCAGGAAGAGTGGGATGTAGATGGCAAACTTCTGGTCATCAGGGAAATAGAGGAGGTGGAGGAGTGAGGGGTCAAAAAAAGCACGCTCAGAGGATGTCACAGCTTCCTGGCTGGCAACAAAAGCAGATGCAAGGTGCCCAGAGGCCAATTCCTCTGCTGCCTTCTGGACTGCAGCTACAGCCCCATACACCTAGGAAAGGGAAAGGGGTTACAAATAAGTCCGAGGCACTGGTGGGAAGGATGCTGAGCATCTACTATACTTCACCCAGGATATTTGGAGGTCAGTCTAAAAGGATTATGAAACTCTCATTTGGACTTCTGCTGGAAAGCTAGCACTGCTGTTTAGAAGCAGCTTGGGGCACTTAAGGAGGTGCCTGAAGGCACTCTGGACCTCACCTGGCTCTCTGCAACTCTAATCCCAGGCTGCAGAATCCACCCCCTACTCAACTTACCTCAGATGCCACATCATCCTTGATGACAATGTTGCTGATCTTGCCCAGAAGCTGGGCCAGGGAAGTGAGGGTGGTGGTGGCTGTGGCCAAGTTCTCCACTGACCGAGCCCAGAGCAGCCGGTCTAGCTCCCAGGTCATTAGCCCTTCACTCTTAGGCCCTGAAAGCAAGCATTTCGGAGGCACATGGGGCTGAGCAATCCCAAAGAGCAACCTGTAGGGACAGTGAAGTTAAGATCAAGGTGGCTGAAACCAGAAGGTGGGATACGATGGCTAAGATTCCTAGAATATGTCATAAGCCAGTGATTTTCAATCTCTCCCAGAACCTTAGGGGTGGCAAGGAAGTCCCTCAGGGTCTTAGGTGAATGATAATACTAAACAATCCAAAGCCCCAAACCCTGCTTCAACCAGAACATTTCTGTTTTCACCTACTTTTATTTTAGACTTCCAAGATCTTGTTGGAAAAAGGCTTCCATGGCTAAAACATTTCTGGTAAAACCAATTTTGTTTAATCCTTACCTCTCTACCCTCTCTAGGCACTTCTCATCATACCCTATGGACCTAACATTCATGGATCTATTTTTCTCAAAACAAATAGTCAGCTACTAGTCCTTCTTAGGAGAAGGATGATGGGATCCTTACAAAGCTTTCTTGTTTTCCCTGGGGCTCTTGGCACAGCCAAAGTGTCCCGACCAGGAGAGATTTCATTCTGTTCAGCAACTATTCTGTCTATTAACCAATGGACACTATGGCCAGATTCTCGGCGGCCATGCACCCAAGTAGATCCTCCAGGACCTTACCGCAACTGAGCCAGGAACACCTCCATCACTCGTACCATGTCCACCTCGACTCTCACTGGCAGCTCTGAGCCATTATAGACTTTGGAGTCAACATTATATACCTAAAAGGAGGAATAAAGTTGCCACAGCATCATAATAGGACTGTGCAGAGCTCTGCCCTAGCTAGGTACATGGAGGCCACAAGAGAAAAGAAGCCATTGACATATTCTCTGCTCTTTAGAAACTGCAAACCCAGTGGTAAAGCTAATATTTTTCTGAGTACCTACTAGGAAGAGATTTAAATAAATTATCCCAATTACCCCATCAAAAGTCCTTTAAATCAGACTTAAAAAAAAAAAATCCCACTGTAGCTGGGCACAGTGGCTCATGCCTATAATCCCAGCACTTTGGCAGGCACAGGCAAGAGAATTGCTTGAGCCCAAGAGTATGAGGTTGCTATGAACTACAACGCCATGGCACTCTAACAAGGGTGATAAAGTGAAACTCTGTCTCAAAAAAAAAAAAAAAATTCCATTGTAAAGTTCCACCCATAAAAAAATACCAGTCTAACAGGGGAGATAAGCTTCCTGACCTTGCAACACTCCCACAAATAAGGATAAGATCTAAGATGGACAGAAAACAGTAATTTTTTTTCTCTGTCTGTAAGACAGAGTCTCACTGTTACCCTGAATAGAGTGCCGTGGCATCATCATAGCTTGCAGCAACCTCAAACTCTTGGGCTCAAGTGATCCTCCTGCCTCAGCCTCCCAAGTAGTTAGGACTAGCCCATAACACTGGGCTACTTTCTCTATTTTAGAAGAGATGGGGTCTTCTCTTTTTCAGGTTCATCTCAAACTCCTGAGATCAAGCAATCCACCCATCCCAGCATCCTAGAGTGCTAGGCATGAGCCATCATGCTCAACTCCCCACAGAATCGTCTTAAGTGCACTGGTTAAGTACAAAAGGGTCAAAGCATAGAAAACATTCACAGAAATAAAAGAGTGGGAATGGCAGAAGAGGGGTCTGTGTGTTCACCTCCCCTCACCTCCCTGGTGCTTGCCCTTCCCACAGGCTGGGCCATGGAGGACTCCATAAGAAAAATAGATGCAACAGTTTCAAGGAACATCTGTCTGTCCCAGAAACTGGGCTCTGGGGTCTGCATAGAGTGACTATTACCATAATGCCACCCCAGCGGGGACTGTGGAAGGCGTTGGTAGCCACTGGAGCCCCATCCTTGTCCTGAATGTACAGCGGGGAGTGGGCAAGCTCAGGCACGTAGAGTAGAAAGTTGAGTACAGGGTACAGGGAGGCAGCACTGGATCCTGTGGCATAAAGACAATGGAAGGCAGAACATGTTGGACATAGACCTTAATTCCAGGTCAGCCTCTAACTTGCTGGTCACTCACTCTGGGCCTCAAGTTCCCCAGCTGAGATTCACTGGGATACAATCCAGTCCTGGGTTTCTGAGTGTTCTCCAGAGATGTGCTATGCAGATGGAATATAGTCTTTAGCCCCCAAAAGCCCCTGAACTCTCCCCCTATCTAAAAAGGTCCTCCTTGACCATCAAAGATAATTCTCTTTGTCACTGCCACAGTGCACCCATCTTACTATAGACAATTTCATGCACAAGTATAAATCTGACCTCCTATTAATTCCCTGCTTACTATCTGTCAATGGCCATTCTTAGCAGGCTAAAAGTTGAACTCCTTAATGCAGTCCTTTATGATCTGGCACCTGCCTCCCTTGACAGACTCATCTTTGGTCACTCATTCACATTTCAGTCATACTAAACCCTAACCTACTCTGAGCTTCCCGAGTGTCTATGTTCTCTTACCCTTCTACATCTAAGCTCATAGTTCTCTTTGCCTAAACTGCCCTTCTATCCCTATACTCAGCACTGCCACAAGGCAGTCCCTCAGCCAATGAATGAATGAACGGAGGAGGAATTTGCCAAGGCCTCACATGTTACCCCTCTCATAACCCTTAGTACTCACTGGCCTTCCTCTGGTGTCTGAAATTCCACAATTCATGGTATACTCACTCTGGCTTGCCTGTTTTATAGTTCTTGGTCACACCTACTCTTCCTATGTTCTATACCCAAAATGAAAAACTATAATCCTGGTTTCAAAGTTCTTCAACCTCAATCAGCAGAACTATCAATTCAAAGTCTGCCTTCATGTACTTTTGCTGTTGTTTTTCCTATGTGTGCGGTCATATCTTTCCTAGATGGCTTTCAAGGAGAGACCCAGCCTAGTCATTTGTTTGTAAAAAGTGTGGGGAATCATGTTTAATAAATGCTTGTGGATACAATGGGTGTGAAGATGGAGTCAACAGAGTATCAAGAAAAAGAAGCCTAAATCTCCAACCCAGCCTGGGAACTATCATTATATACAACCTGCCTCCAACCCCAGACTGAGCCTTTCAAGCAGAAAGACCCCAGCCTCAGGAACTCACCTAGTCGGGACTCCACAGGGTTGATGACATGAGGGAGGCTGTGCATGTCCAAGTAGTAACTTGAGGAAGCTGGGTCAAAGCGGGGGTTTACCCCCAACATTGCATAGTAAAGGATCTGCAAAGACAGAGGAGGTTATTTTGAGGTGCCTTGTGAAGGGAC
This sequence comes from Galagoides demidoff, assembly GCA_963574575.1. Taxonomy (NCBI): domain Eukaryota; kingdom Metazoa; phylum Chordata; class Mammalia; order Primates; family Galagidae; genus Galagoides; species Galagoides demidoff. The sequence continues at coordinate 4,514 of CAUYQV010071054.1, read as the reverse complement.
AATCAGGGCTAAGAGAAAATACTTGTTGGAGAAAAAAAAAACAGTGAAGCCAAAAGTAAAGTTAATATACTAAATACATGCTTAGAAAACCACTGCTAGGTTTCCTAATAGTCTAATCAAAGAGGGAAACAAGGAACAGTTTGATACAGTGTCTGCAAGAGCAAATGGACAGTTATTCAGAAGCAATTACTCCCACTACCTCATAAAAATTTCTCCCACAAGTTTTCTCTCCAAGGACACAGCATGATATAGAAAGCTACATTCTTCACATCTTTGTTGCTACTGTATGTAATATTTCAGGAAGTTTTTTCTTTTCTTTTTTTTTTTTTGAAACAGAGCCTCAAGTTGTCGTCCTGGGTAGAGTACCATGGCATCATAGCTCACAGCAACCTCCAACTCCTGTTGTTTGGGGGGCCCGGGGTGGATTCGAACCCACCAGCTCAGGTGTATGTGGCTGGCGCCTTAGCCACTTGAGCCACAGGGACCAAGCCATTTTCTTTTTCTTTCTTCCTTTTTTTTTTTTTTTTGGTAGAGACAGAGTCTCACTTTATTGTCCTCAGTAGAGTGCCATGGCGTCACACAGCTCACAGCAATCTCCAACTCCTGGACTTAGGTGATTCTCTTTCCTCAGCCTCCCGAGTAGCTAGGACTATAGGCACCCACCACAATGCCTGGCTATTTTTGTTGTTGTTGCGTTTGGCTGGGGGCTGGGTTCCAACCCGCCACCCTCGGTATATAGGGCCAGTGCCCTACTCACTGGGCCAGAGGCACCACCTCTATTTTCTTTTCTTTTCATTATTTGTTGTTTTGGGGGGTTTTTTTTGGGGGGAGGGGAATAGAGTCTCACTCTGTTACCTAAGCTAGAGTGCTGTGGCATCAGCCTACCTCACAGCAACCTCAAGCAATCCTCCTACTTCAGCCTCCTAAGTAGCTGGGACTCTAGGTATCCATCACAACACCCTGCTAATTTTTCTATTTATTTTTTGAGACAGAGTCTCACTTTGTCACCCTCGGTAAAGTGCTGTGGCCTCATAGCTCAAACCAACCTCAAACTCTTGGGCTCAAGTGATCCCCTTGTCTCAGCCTCCTGAGTAGCTGGAACTACAGGTACTCACCACAACACTGGGCTATTTTTAGCTCTGGCTCAGAGCTGGTCTCAAACTATGAGCTCAGACGATTGACCCACCTCAACCTCCCAGAGTAGTGGGATTACACGCGTGAGCCACCTGTAATAAAATGCCAACTACAACCAAATAAAATAATTTTTTTATTTTTAGTAGAGATAGAGCCTCGCTCTTGCTTAGATTGGTCTCCAACTCCTGAGCTCAAGCAATCATCCTGCCTCAACCTCCTAGAGTGCTAGGATTATAGGTGTGAGCCACCACAGCCAGACTAGGAAGCTTTTTTAAAAAAAATAAGTTTGGCTCAGCACCTGTGCCTCAAGTGGCTAAGGTGCCAGCCACATACACCTAAGGCGGAGGGTTCGAATCCAGCCCGGGCCGCCAAACAACAATCATGGCTGCAACCAAAAAATAGCCAGGCGTTGTGGCAGGTGCCTGTGGTCCCAGCTACTTGGGAGATGGAGGCAGGAAACTCACTTGAACCTAGGAGTTGGAGGTTGCTGTGAGCTGTGATGCCATGGCACTCTACCCAGGGAACAGCTTGAGGCTCCGTCTCAAAAAAAAAAAAAAAAAAAAGAAGTTCCTGGCCAGGTGTGGTGACTCATTCCTGTAATCCTAGCACTCTGGGAGGCTGAGGCATGTAGACTGCTTGAGCTCAGAAGTTTGAGACCAGCTCTGAGCAAGAGCAAGACCCCATCTCTACTTAAAAAAGAAAAACTATCTGGGCATTGTGGCAGGCACCTGTAGTCCCAGCTACTTGGGAGGCTGAGGCAGCACGATCACTTGAGCCCAAGAGTTTGAAATTGCTATGAGCTATGACAAATACTCTACCCAGGGTAGAGAGTGAGACTCTGCCTCAAAAAAAAAAAAAAAAAAAAAAAAAAATTTCTTTAAGTCTGGTTGAAGGCATTAACATCTAGCCATAACCCGTGAGCACAGGACTCAGAGGAAGCCACAAGGAAGTTGGTTTGCTTACAAATACTGATACGACTCCCTCAGTTAGATGCTGAGGAGGAAAAAGAAAGACAACAGACCCTGCCCTCAATGGACACAGACACAGACACAGACACACACACACACCCCCCGCAGCACCTGCTCTTACAACGTTCACATACATACATATACACAAGAAATTCCTAGCAAATCTGCAAGCTTTAAGAGGTGAAAGAACAGACCATACTTGTAAACACTACATACATGTGGTCTTTGAAAAGGACTCCTCAACTTGCTCCCAGTCTCACCTGAGAGTCCACAGAGAAGTTGCCAGCAACACTGAGGGCATTCAGAAAGGGCTGCACATAGCGCCGGACGGCCCCCTCGATGTCCCAGTGGATGTCATGGGATTTGGGGTCTGGGTTGAGTAAACTGAAGGTGATCTCATAGCCTACAGAAACAGTAGTCAGGAGAGTCAGCAGCTCCTGTGGATCAAGAAAGAGGGGCAGCCCGTGCCCCTGGCTGAGCTGAACTTGTTTCTCCTCTGGAATGGGACTGGTTGCCACCATGGAACCAAAGGAAGAATAAAACTGGGATGGGGAACACTGAACGCTTTAAGAAAAAGTTGAGACCAAAGAAAGGAGTAAGGATTCTGCCAGCAGATTCAACCTCCCGCCCCACATAACTCATTTCCTCTGTCTTCCTATGGCAAAGCCTGGTACGTACCCAAGCTGGACTTGAGAGGCCGCCTCTTGTCAGAGCTCCACTTGTCCTCTGGAAGGTGGTCAGCCAGAGCAGCAGCAAGCACATCCTCAGTCAAAGACATGGCCTGGGCTACCTGGATTATGCGGCGGCCAATGATGTTAAAGGCCTCCCGGTGCATTATGCCCCGCACAACTGCTGTCCTCTTGGGCCCAATGTAGCTGATCATGTCCTGTGGGGGTGAGCAAGGGACAGAATACCAGGCTCAGTAAAGAAAGCCAAAAAGCACTCTGGCTCCTGTCTTTGAGAATGTGGCCTTGCCACTGACCAACAGGCTGGCAGCTCTCTTTAGATTCACAGTGAGCTATTAACTCAGAATTTCTGAGCTAGGAGTATATATGAAAGTCTGCATTCATTGTCATTTCCTTTTCTTTCCTAGACAGAGGTCCATGCAGCATCTGAATCTTCAGGGGCTGGTGAAATGGAAACTAAGAGATGGCACGCTGAATAAGAAAAGCAGATTAAACAAACTGGAAAGTTTGACATAAGAAAATGACACACAGCAAAGAGGCAAGTACAAGAATGTTCCCAACAGCATTATTCCTAACAGTAGGAAACTGGAAATAATCCAAATGTCCGCCAGCAACAGAATGGATAAATTATATGCATGTTTATACAACGAAACACAGATTCAATCAAACGTATTATCATGGACGATTCTTTCAAATGTAAATGTTGAACACAAGAAAAGTTGCAGAAGAACATGTGCAGGATTATAACATTGATATAAATTCAAAAATATGTAAAATTAAATATATTGTTTACAGAGATATATGAGATAAAACTTTTAAAAAGCAAGAAATGATATATACAAAACATGGTCACTGTGGGCTAAAAGGGAGTATAACCACGCAGATATACAGGAATTCCAACGACATATAAGCTGAGAATGGATACATGGATGGTCATTAAAATTTCCTTTTAGGCTGTGCCCATAGCTCAGTGGGTAGGGCGCTGGCCATGGCCATACACACCCAGTCTGACAGGTTCGAACCCAGCCCGGGCCAGCTAAAACAACAATGACAACCGCAACAACAACAACAAAAATAGCCAGGTATTGTGACAGGCACCTGTAGTCCCAGCTCTTTGTGAGGCTGAGGCAAGATAATCGCTTAAGCCCAAGAGTTTGAGGTTACTGTGAGCTGTGACACCACAGCACTCTACCCAGGGTGACAGCTTGAGACTGTCTCAAAAAAAAAAAAAAATTTCCTTTTAGAGGATGGGAAGGATAGTGAGGGAGTGGTTAAAATGAGATGGTTAATGAGTACAATAATATAGTTAGACAGAATGAATATTTGACAGCACAAAAAAAGAACTATAATCAACAATAAGGGTATACTTTAAAATAACTAAAACAGTGGAATGAGAATGTTCCTAACATAAAGAAATAGTAAATACAACTGTGCACCAAGTACCCTGACTTTATTAATACATATTATATACCAGTTCCAAAACATCACCAGGTGACTAGGTGATGTATTCATCACGTGTACTCTATGAATACATATTAATACAAGTATTATGTACCTATAATAATCAATGCATTTTTTTTTTTTCTTTTTGAGACAGAGCCTCAAGCCATCCCCCTGGGTAGAGTGCCATGGCATCTCAGCTCACAGCAACCTCCAACTCCTGGGCTCAAGCGAGTCTCCTGCCTCCGCCTCCCAAGTAGCTGGGACCACAGGCGCCCGCCACAAC